>JAJMDJ010000316.1:0-13822 GCA_030573495.1 Hanseniaspora nectarophila
TGAATGTTGTGGAGAGTTGCGTTTCATCAACTTTATTACGCATTGGTTGGTTTAAAAATTTGATCATATTTTCCTGCTGTTTCTGCTCATTTATTACAAAATTCAACTTTCTTTGCATGTACTTTTTTAAATCTTTTGCTGCAATGACTTTTTTGATTTGATTAATAGTACCAATATCTTGACACATAATTAAAATAGGAGAATCAATGTTTTTCTCTCTCTTTTCTTCTTCACATTCTTTAATAACTTTTTTTAGCTGAATCCACTTTGGCTGCAGTTCTAATCTATATTTATCTTCAGCATTTTGATCAATTAGTCTCTTTTTAGCGGTATTAATAACTGTATTAGCCTCTTGTGTTAAAATCCACAATGAAGTTTGTTCGTTTGCATTTGACATGTCAATAACATGTTTAAGTCTTCTATAAAATTCCACAGCATCCAAAGTATATATTTGGAAGATAAACTCTCTTAACTGATTTATGTCTCTTCTAAGAGTTCTACTTGTAACTGACAATAAATGCTCAAATGGTTCCAACTTCATATTCAAATACTTTATGAAGTTGTCATTCAAGTAATTTAGTTTTATGCTGTTTTTAATTTTATCTTTCAATTCAGGATCCAAATTATCTGAATGATGTCTTGTTTGAATCAAAATAGTCTTTTCTTCTTGGAAATCATTAATAAAATTAAGTGTTGGGTCAATATTTTTCAAATTTTTGACTGATACAATCAACTCGTTTATGCATTTGTTGATCATATCACTTATAGAATGCTGCAGAGTAAGCATCAATTGTGTTGGTTGAATCTTCACTTCAATTAAACTGCTTCCATTTGAATCGCTGGCATAATTCAAGTCATTCATAATAGTTTCGTGGAATCTTGGGTATATCAGGTATCTATCTATAAAGAAGGTTTTGCTTGCTGTTACCAATGGCTGTTCAAGATTAATAAGGTTGTTGACATTTTCGGAAACACACTTTACAAATCCCCAATTGTTGTTCTTTTTGAAGTGTTCAACAATAAAGACTATATTATTGAAGGGCTGTTCAATCAAAAGATCCGCTTTTATAATAAACAATCCCGTTACCTTATTCAAATCAATAACACCATTTAAGATGTCAACAATTAAAATTGTTGGTGAGATAGATACTAAACCACCGTTTGTATAAAATTCATGATAAAATGCGTCTCTTTTGGTGATCGGTATAGCATCTTTTTTGATGGGCAGATTGAGATCTCTGATTGATTTGTTTGAAGAATTGTTTAAAATTAGTTCCTTGAAGTAATCTGAAATTTGATCATCAATGGCAGTATCTGAGTTAATAATTAAAATAAAGGGCTTTTTGTTGTCATTTCCAATGCATAATACAAATAGTAAGTTTGATATGATGAGATACAAGTCCATACCCTTACATAGGATGAGCATACAATTCTGTAGAATGATCATTTCCTGTAAGATTTGGTATTGATAATCAAATGTAATGGACAAAGTCACCTTACAAGGCTCATTCTTTTGACCCTGTTCCATTTCTTTTATTTTTGTATTGGTTTATACAAGTAATATGTTTTAAGCTCATCTTTCAGAATGTTAATAAAAGGGAATGAATTTTGTGTTTGTGTGTACTTTCTTACTTTTTGGTAGCGTAATAATATGAACCGGACTTAACCGTGTTAGTCATTTTTTTAAAAAAAAATCAAATTTTTACTTTCATGACTTTAAAATTGGGAGAATTGGATTACTAAAAAAAAAAAAGTTCACACAGTAATTCGTTTCAACGCATTTGCCACTATTAGATACAATCCAAATAAAAAACGGAACCAAATAAACATCATGTCTAATATACTAAACATTTCTAATCTGTACTCAAAGAATTTGAAACTCAATGGGTCTAAGCCCTCTATATCTTTGGAGTTTTTCCCTCCTAAAACTAAGATGGGGTTGGATAACTTGATCAAAAGAATCGAAAGATTAACTATCGCTGTACAACCAATTTTTATAACAATAACCTATTCTCAGCTTAATAACAAAAAGACTTTGGATCTTCTGGAGATGATTATTAAAAACAATACTGATGTCTTCAAAAATGTCAATATTTGCTGCCATTTAACATGTACAAATTCAAGCTACCAAGTTATAAACGAAACTCTAGATAAGTGCTTGGAGTTGGGTATCAAAAATATACTTGCCTTAAGAGGTGATCCTATAGAAAGCGACTCAGCCAACGAAAACAAAGACTTTAGATATGCTGTTGATTTGGTTAAATACATAAAGAAAAGACACGGCGATGAGTTTTGTATAGGTGTGGCTGCTTACCCAGAAGGTCATTACAACAATGAATACAACTCCGAAACCAATAACTATACATCCAACCAAAGCTATAAGGAAGACTTAGTATATTTGAAAGAAAAATTACATGCAGGTGCATCATTCATAATTACTCAATTGTTTTATAATGTTGAGCATTTCTTGCAGTTTTATAACGAATATAAACTGATTATTCCTGATTATCAAAAATACTTGATGATTCCGGGTATCATGCCAATCAACAACTTTATGATTTTCAACAGAGCTACAAAGCTAGCTCATGTTGATATTCCTAAAAACATCATAGACAGATTCCCTCTAGATATTAGAAATGATGATGATCAAGTTAGAAGCATTGGTGTTAATATCATGGTTGAGATTATAGAAAGAATTTATAAAGAGACTAACCAAGAAGTGAATGTTTTCCATTTCTATACATTGAATTTGGAAAAGTCTATTGCACAAATTATATCCAAAAGTTCGTTGCTTTCTCAACTTTTAGAAGACTCGGAATCTGAAGAAAGTGAAAGTAGTGATGAAGATGCTGTGTACAGCAGTGATGATCAACCTGAAGAAGATGGTGTTAACGTATCAAAAGATGTTGCTTCTAATACAGTAAACGAAATTAATCTTGTGTCATCAAATATACCAAAACATACATCTGAAGATATAAAGCTAGCACTGGGGAAAGATTCTGACATGGAAGAGGATGAGGATGTAATCTTTGAGAGCGATTCAGATGATCAACAAGATGAACCTGTAAACATCAAAACATTTAAGGAATTGAGTATTGATGCCAATGATAGAGAAATAGCTCCATCATCTGAACATTACAGTACAAAAGTCCAACAATTTAATAGAAAAATTATCAATCCACCAAAGAGAAAGAGAACCAGATCATCACAATCATCAATTACTTCAGGTTTGTTAGCATCAACTTTGAACAAGACTGTTAAAAGAAAACCATTCAAACAACACAAAAAGCTGTTCATGGAAATATCTAAAGGAACCAATCCACAGCTTGGAAAGACCATATTATGGGATGAGTTCACCAATGGTAGATTTGGTGATTCCAGATCTCCCGCATTTGGTGAAATGGATGGTTATGGGCCAAGTTTGAAGGTGGCATCTCACAAGGCTATTGAATACTGGGGTCATCCTACTAACATAATGAACCTGATTGAAGTATTTGAGCAATACTTGTTGAATTCAATTCCTGTTTTGCCATGGTGTGATTTAGTAGGAATTACTCCCGAAACTGGATTGATTCAAGAACAACTTTTAGAGTTGATAAACGATAAACAAATGCTCACTACAAGTTCCCAACCTTCTTGTAATGGTATGAGTTCCGATGATAGAATATTTGGTTGGGGACCATCAAATGGGAAAGTGTATCAAAAGGCATTTGTAGAATTCTTTATCAGCAAGGAAAAATGGAAATTACTGAAAGAAAAACTAGACAAGAATGAGAAATTTGGATACTATTGTGGAAATGCTGGGCATTTTGATACTTCCTTCAAAAACAACAAAGATGCTGGATCAAGTTGTGTTGTTACCTGGGGTGTTTTCCCAAATTCAGAAGTTCAACAAACAACTATCTTGGAAGAAGAGTCATTCAAAGCGTGGGTTGAAGAAGCCTTCCAACTATGGAAAGAATGGGCTAAGATTTTCCCAAGAAACTCACCTTCTCAAAACTTTATCAACCAATGCTTTGATGACTTTTTACTTGTAGAAGTAGTTTACCATGATTATAGTGATTTCGATGGATTATGGGATTTCCTACTTGAGGATGATGACAACGAAGTTGACATGGATTAATATGTATATACAACAATTTATTATTTTATACTCATCTATCCGGTAAGATGATTTGCTATATTTATGCTCTACTTTCGTGATACTTTCTCTTTTCACCAGCCTCTTTTCTATCCAAAGTCTTTGATAGTGCTGAATTTCTTGTTTCCAGACTATTCTTCCAAAAATGAATCATTTTTGAATAAAAGTTTTCATTCCATGAGGGGATGCTTGTTCTAGCAAGAGTTACTATCTGTTGACTTTTTTGTAAAATTATAACACCTCTGTTAAATGTAAAATTCTTTAGCACAACTTTTATACCCAAGATCTTTTTGCATATAGGAACACACCCAAAGTTTACCAGTTCCACCAAGGGCACAATTCCACCTTTATCTGGATTAGTATAGCAGTAGTAATACGCGCCTGTTTTGTCTTGAAGGGTGATTTTCAATGTCAAATCCTTAGCGGAGTTGAATACATTTGTGATGTCGTTTTCAAGTAATACTGAGGTATCCCCATCTCCGTTATTTTCAATTTCATCTACTTTTGACAATTCTTTAACCTTTCTCTTTGTCGGACCATCTTTTTTATTTATTCTATCAGCATATTGGACTTCACCAGTTATTATTTCAAGCAATGATTCTACTTGAGATGACGTAGATTTCGTTATATCTTCAATCATGACAACTTGAAATAAAAAAGAGTATTCAGGTTCAGTTTGAAAATTTAATACATCAAGAACATCACCGCTGCCCTTTTTGGCTTTTGATTTTTTGTTGGGTAAAATGTTTTGCTCAATGTACATTTTGAACGGCAGTTGTTTATACAGGGCTATGAATTGCTTGATTGTGTTGCTTGTGGTTGGGTTGGTAAAAAGACTTTGGATCTCATTAGGATCCAAGGTGGTGATATCCTTATTTCGTATTGTATTTTCTATAGAGTTCATTTGAATGAGTGTGGGGTTTAGCTAGATCGACCTGCTTTTTTTTTTTTTTTTGGTGATGATCAAAGTAAAAAGATCATTTGTATTTATGGATTTTTTGGTATCCATCAGTTTTTTGGTTTTTTTTTTTCGCGTGCGGTGTTTTCACGTGATTTATTTTGAACAGAAAAAAAGAAGCTTCAAATAAACAAAATTGGATTTCCCTTATTTGTTTAGCAACATAACCACAAAACATTTGATACAACCCATAGATAATCAAACACACAATGTCTTTAGAGAGTATACTGATAATAAATAAGTCAGGTGGTTTAATATACAACAGAAACTTCAATTCAAATGCTGAAAAAAACATCAACAGTAATGATATGCTGATTTTGGCAAGTACTTTACATTCTGCATTCACATTAACCAATTGTATTTTGCCTGAAGTACTAACCAAGTATAGTGAATCTTACAATGATTCTAAGAGTGAAAATGAAGAAGAACTGAAGGTGACTAATGAAGAAAACTTGAAGTTACCAGTTACTGTAAAATACTATCCTATAGGAAACAAAATTAACATAACCACTAATAATATGATAGCCAATACTCTTTTGAAGGAAACAACCATGAAGGGGACTGATCTCTTTGCGCATAACAAAAGAGATATAGTTGATTATCACCAGGTATCATGCATAAGACACATAGACACAAGTGATCTTGATATATACTTTTATCAAACAATAACAGGATTGAAGATCATAAGCATATGCAACAAGAAGGAGAACTTGGGTGCTGATAGAATGACTTGTTTTATGATGAGAATACATAGTTTGCTAAGTGATTTTGTGTTGAAGAATCCATTTTATTCAGTAGAGATGCCTATAAGAAAAAATAAGGTATTTGAAGAAAAGCTTCATATGCTGGTACAGATGGAGTCTCTGGTAGACAGGGACATGTCCTAATTAGGAAGTTTGCGTTCTAAAGCGGCTAATCAATTCAAAAAAAAAAAAAAAAAATCAACAGCCCACGCTTTAATTTTGAGGGTGAGAATATCCACAGTTTTTCTTCGGTGTGTGTATTTATTTTTTTGACCCTTTGGAATGGAAAATCACCACAGTTTTCATATATCCTTTTATTGTTTATAATTAAACGATAAAGATATATCTACAAAGCTTATTTTTGTATATTAACACACCAACAATTAAAAAATAAATAATAGTATTACCCAAAGAATGCATAGCCAGAATCAACCGTTGTTTGGGAAAAACTCCAGAACTATCAATTCCCCTATAACCAATATAAATAAGTCTATGTCACCAGCTCATACCGTATCCTTGAATAATAACATTGACAGTGGTGTTGCACCATCCAATAGTCTTTATTCTATTCCAAGTGTGAATCCTCAATCACCATTTACCATGATGATGAACAACCAAATTGGCCAAACCCTTCCTAGTGTTAATATAAGAAGCACCAACAATCAACAACCATCTCCAGGTATGGCTACAAAGAGTTATAAATTTGATTACAACTCTAAAGAAATCCACAAGTTTATCTTGTATATCAAAAACAAGAAACAGTTTAATACCTCAAAGAAGTTAGTTGACATGACATTCTTTGAGCTTCTGAATAGATTGTCTAATAGAAAAGCTGCATTGAGATCCCAAAATATAAACAACAGAAAGAATGTATCTGTGGTGACATTTGATGGGGATTTACATGATTCCAAAATTGTTCACATATCAAATGCCAAAAGCAAACAACACAGACAATCCACTAGTCTGTCATCGGATCCATTATTGTCTGATATGGGCAACAAAGCTGCACCATTGCTTCAAAACAATCAAAATAACACAACTGCAAGTGACTTTTTCAAGCAATGTGATTTATGTCCAAAATCATTTGATGATCCAATAAACTACAAACTTCATAAGAAACAACATGTAATCATGAATGGTGGGAAGAATGTTTGTCCAAAGTGTTTCAAGGGCTTTGCTAGAACAGATGCCATGAAGAGACACTTGGGAACAAAGACATGTGACAGAAACAGAAAGAAATTGATTGATGACAATAACGGGATTATGCCTGAAAGACCACCAACGGAACTACAAATGGAATCTGAGTTGAGTACATAAATATATATAATATCAATTTACTTTAAAATGTCTTACCATCTTCTATAACTGGAATGCCATCAGCATCGTTATCTATGTCCAAGTTGACTTGCTTCAACTTCTTTTGTAGGAATTCAGTGGCCTTTTCCAAGTAATCAGTGTTTTGGATACCAACTTGCTTGATGATTCCTGGCACCAAGTCAGTGATGGATTTATATTCGTATTTGGCATTTGGTATGGCAGTGATGAAGTTTGATTCGGATTGTATCACAGTAGGCTTTTGTATCAAGGTTGATTCAAAGTGGATGATGTTACCATCAGCACAGAAAAAGTTTATTTCAGCTATTCTTGGTAACAAAGAGGAATTGTGGTCCTTCATAACATCAACAATCTTGTCGGTTGTACTTTGGGTTGTGCTTTGAGTTGGTTTTTTGGTTATTCTTTTACCACCAACTTTGGTGGTTTTGTTCTTGGCAGATAATTGTTTTAATTTGGCTAATTTAGCTTGATTGACGACCATTTTTGGAGAGGTGTTATAACTGTGTATGGTTTGTTGAAGTAAGATATCGATATTGTGTAAGATTCAGAAATACTTCATCAAGATTTCGAAAGTTGAAAAAAAAAAAAGAAAGAAAAAATTGCAGAAAAATTTTTTGAAATTGGGGAAAACGAAGATACTGAGCTCGATTAAGTCCGATAACCAACATCATATATATACACATCTCCTATCAACATAGCGAATTACTTATCAAACGTATTAAAAGCAAAAAAAATTAATTTATAAATCATACATATTAAGCTTGAGAGCTCTTACGTGATCCAAAGATATTTAAAGACTTTTTCTTCTTCATCTTTTCAACAGGCTTCTGTTCAGGAATTGTGTCAAACTTGAATTCATCGCTCTTGACATCATGATTTCTAAAATCTTCAACTTCCTCTGGTGTTCTTTCCAAGGCTACATTTAGTACTGTTTCACTACTAACAAAGGCTTTAGCTATTTGTGAAGGTCCAGTATTAATGGAAGAAGCACTCAAATTGGGGTTCACATCATGGGCACTTGTGTTTTGAGGCATATGCTGTATAAAGTTTCCAACACTGGGTTTTTTAACTATGCTGTTTTGGCTAATATTCGCACTGGCTGGATAATTCCCTTGATTCATAGGCAAACTACCTTGGCTCATATGGCTTAACAAGTTTCCTGAACTGTTCTTGGAACTTAACGTATTGTAGCTCCCAGTGAAACCAGGATAGTCAGACATGCTTTCGCTCTGCAACATATCATTTTGCTTCATTTTTGATGCAGTTGGTATAACAGACTGTCTATTCTTTCTAGAGGTTTTCATGTGAACAGGATGAGACATAGAAGTTGGCGGATTGAAACTTTGAACAGGATGAGACATAGATGGTGGGGGATTGAAACTTTGAACAGTTTGACTGATTGATCTTCCATATGGTGGCATACCTGGTTGTGGGTTATATGGCATGTTGTATTGAGCTTGTTGATTGTATTGAGTTGGTGGATTGAAAGGAACTTGCTGACCTTGTGGATGGAATGGAACTTGTTGATTGAATGGGGCTTGTTGACCTTGTGGGTTGAACGGGACTTGTTGACCCTGTGGTTGGAATGGAACTTGTTGACCTTGTGGATTGAACGGAATTTGTTGTCCTTGTGGGTTGAACGGGATTTGTTGTCCTTGTGGGTTGAACGGGATTTGTTGTCCTTGGGGGCCTGGTTGATATACAGAACCTCTTTGTAAATTATTCAAAGAAGGTTTTCTTGGCATTGGTGGGAACTGTTGCTTTGGAGGCTGTGGAAGCTTTCTCAAAGATTCATTATACACCTGCTCTCGTTGCTTCAATATCATTTCCCTTTGGTTCAACTCCAATTCCCTTCTCTTTAAATCACTGGTGTCACTGCTTGCAACATCTTCATTCATCTGAGTTTTATCTGCATCAGAATTATTTGTATCATCATTAATTTCAACTTGAAGATCTTCGGAAAGTGCCTTTTTTGGAGACCCGTAGAATATTCCGTATTCAGAAAACATTTGCACTTCTTCAAGAGCTTTAATACCCAAGTCGGTATTGCTCATGTGAGAGTTGAACTGGGCATTAACACCTTGAATTGATCTTCTATTTTTGACAGAAGTATCAGTCATTACAGGAGAATCATTGGCATCAACAAAATCTTCAACATCATCATCACTTAGCATTAAACGCAATTGTGAGTTAACAGATTTTCTATACGTTTTTTGTGTTGCTTTAGCATCTGGCTCTTCATCTTTCAATGGTTGAAGTTGTACATTCTCAAGTTTTGTTACTAATTGTTTATTCACGATATTTTCATCATTCAGTCTCTTTTGAAGATCATTAACTTGAATTTCTAATTGTGATTTCAAAGAAGCATTTTCATTCACTAAAATGGCGTTTTGTTGATTCAGAAGGGAATTATCAGTTTGCAAGCTTTCTAATTCACTTCTTAGCACATTATTTTCATCATTCAAATTGTTTTCTAATCTTAGAAGCTTTGCATTCAATTCCTTTAATTTATTGGAGTACATCAACTTGTTCAAGAATCTAACATTAGTTTTTTTGTACTGCTTCAGTTGTTGAAGAATTGAATATAAGAACTCTAAGTATGGAATCTTCATGCTTAAGTCATCAGCAAGTAATATTGGATATAGAATGTTGATATCAAATGAGTTGTCAAGGTTTAGATCAAATAATTGAATTTCTAGAGGATGCATCAAATTTTCGTTTAAATGCAGCCATTTAAAATAGGCTTTCACACTCTTGAAATCAGTTTCTTCTTTGATTGAATTAATATTTATAATTTCATTAAATAAACCCTTAAGGATGGGTTTACATAAAATAAATTTTTCCAATTGCTGAATGGAATCTAGTTCAAATATCAGCATCAATGATTGGATAATTGTAAAATGGATGTTGTATTTGTAAACCAGTTGGTTAAAATTAGGCAAGTTCATTATGACATTAAAATTGGCAAAATGTTTAGTCATGAATACATTAAAAGAAGTATCATTATTTTCTAATAAAATATTATTATCGTTGTTCTTTG
Source organism: Hanseniaspora nectarophila (assembly GCA_030573495.1). NCBI lineage: Eukaryota > Fungi > Ascomycota > Saccharomycetes > Saccharomycodales > Saccharomycodaceae > Hanseniaspora > Hanseniaspora nectarophila. The sequence goes on from JAJMDJ010000316.1 coordinate 10,218, forward strand.
CAAGAGTGTATGTGATTGTATTCTTTTCAAATTTGACTGGACTGATATTTATTTGATTTAGCAAAAATACAGCATTACTTAATTTACTATAGTTCTTAGCAACGAAGTCATTAAGAGGAATTGATCCTGTATTGTCTATGATAAGTTTGGTTTTTGAACTTATTAAGCTGTCGTTTATTGTTGCCAAGTTAGTGTTCAGATCTTCCAAGGAGTTGGAGTTTATAAAAATGTAGTCATATTCAATTTTTGCATTGACACTACTAGTCGGGTAGTAGTTGTCTGTATTTATGTGAAGATCATTGATAATGATTTTATATTTTTTACTGGTTTGGTGGTATGTCTTGATGTTTTCATGCTTGTTGAAAGTCCAGTTGTACAAGTGAATATAAGGAGAGTCTCCAATAGTAAGAATATTGACCATGTTATAGTATGTTGGTGTTTCTTTTTTTCTGGGGGTTTTCTCAAAAGAGTGTATACTCATTAGTTTAAAATCAAGTTTTATTAATTTTTTAATTGAAAAAAAAAAAAAAAAATTTTCTTTTTTGCTAATACTTTTCACACACTACGCTTTGTTTCAGATGTTTTTTTTTTTTTTTGATTTACTCCTAAGAGGTTTAAATTTAGACGCGGTTTTATTCCATTGTTGGGAATCTAGACTATTTCTGTTATGAATGAAACTCATAGCGTGTGATAATTATTGGAATAATCAGATACATTAGCTTTTGATTATAAATTTCAACAATGGATCCATGTCGTAAATGATAGGCACTAAGTGTTCCTATAAGTTTGTCTTACGTAATTCTATAATGATTATTTCCGTGTAACTTCCAACTACAGTTTTTTTTTCCACTTAACGCGTCACATCATTAGTTTTCCGTTTAGGGTAATGTAATTCATTCAAAGATCAGATAGCAATATGCATGTAAATGGTAAGTGTACCACTTCAAAACATGGCCTAAAAACTCAAAAAGTATATTGTGAATTGTATTTTTAATTACTAAATCAAAATTGTGACATCTTCATGTTATAAATTCTTCAGTAATATGGAGAAATATGTATATATCAAAATGTTTTGAAAGACATCTCATTTTTATGAAATTATGCAATAACTTTTTTTGCCAATTAATCTGCAACTTGTTGATTGAAGATATGTTTTGTTATGTTCATATTTTCCATGGATTTATTCATCGAATTTGAAATGATCACGTGTTTCTTTTTTGTGTTGCGCTATACGATCGTGCGGGTAAGACTTTGTTAGTTAGTAGTTTATAATATAATAGGAAATCGGGTGAAAGAGCTCTCTGGTTATTACCAGATCTTTCACTGTATATAATTATCTATATATTTACTTGATATTTGTATTCTTCGACGATGAAAACCTCGTCGACCTCTGTGAAAAGCCAACGGTTTTCCCATCTAAAATGACAAGGTGTCAAAGTTTTTCCACTAAGGAGTATTGCCTTAAAAGGAAAGAACTCTGTAGATCCTGTTTCCATAAATGGAAACAGTATTGAGCTTGAACATGAGTTCTTGGCAATCCAGCTATTCACCATAAACGGCAAATATCATAGTTACCCGACACGCCAGACTGCTGTATCGGAGATAAGCAATCCAGAACCTCGGGATACCGAACATTTTGAAAAAGTACCAAGGTCAGCAACAAAAAAAAAAAAATTTTTTCAACTTTTTATCAACATTCTCATCGATTTTTAAACAGCAACGATACAATTGATATAACCATAGAACATCACAACCTATAGCACTAATATCATACATAGAATTATGTCTAATAGTGAATTTAAATCTATACAGTTTAATCATATCATTAATGATAAAACTGAACATACAAGCTTCATTCCTGTCTACAAGGCTGAAAGTGAAGGTCCCCTTCCATTCAGTAAAGACAACTTCATCCAAGCCATGGAAAATGTTATTAAACTTCCCAACATTAACTCTACCATTATTTTAAGAACTGATATTCTAAGTACTTTTGATTCAAGTATGGATAAACCTGAACTCAATGATGAATTAATATCTCAAGAACTAAACGCTGAGTACAAGACCTTGAATATTAATGACACTGAAATGAGATTGAACTACATACCAGAAGGCTACAAACTTTTGAAGGGGTATGTTAGAAGAATGTATCCTAGAAATCCTTTCAAGGATTGCCTAATAAACCAAACATGTTTGATTTTACAAAATAACGATGATGAAAACGATATAATTGTTAATTATACACCACATATAGACAGCAATGATGACGAAACATTCCCATTTTATATTCCACATGTGAAATCCATCAATATTCAATATACAGAAAATATGATGAAGTGTTGGTATTACCCTAAAAATGAAGAGCAATCAACTACCGATTTGGTTGATGCCAACAACAGATTCATCAGAACATCTAAAAAACTTTTAGAAACAGCTTGTAAACATAGTATAGGAAACAAAAATGGATATAAAAAACAAACAGAGCATGATAAAATTGTTTCTAAGGAAAAGTTCCAGGACCGTTATGTTTTGTTGAAGCAAAAGTATGGAAAGTATTTATATGACAACTGGTGTGAAGTCACTGATCCAAATAAACATGTATTTGAAGAGATCTCCATAGCAGCATTCTTGATAGAACTGTGGCTTCTAAAATATAAAGATATAATTTATGAAAAAGAGAAGTTCCAGTTCAAGGATTTGGGATGTGGAAATGGTTCTTTGGTTTATATTCTAATTTCTGAAGGTATTGCCGGACAAGGTTACGATTTAAGAGAGAGAAAATCATGGATAAATGAAATTCTATATTCTGATGAAGTTAAAGAAAACTTAAAGAAACAATTGTTGGTGCCTAGTTTGAGTATGGTTAACAAACAAAACTTTTTGATCAAGAACTTCAATCCTGATCCTATCTCCACTACATCAATGATTCAGTACAGTAAACAAGATGTAGTAAACAGTTCATTGATCAATACCATGGACTGGTCATCTGCTGATAAAATCACCTTTGTTATAGGAAACCACTCTGATGAATTGACATGTTGGATACCATTACTGGGGTACCCATTTATGGTTTTGTCTTGTTGTTCATATGATTACAATGCCAGAAAGTTTAGATACACTAATAAAAAAGATAATAATTATTTGAACAAACTAACCAACAGTAATAATGGGAAGAGTAATTCCAAGTATGCTTCTTTGGTAAACCAGGTGATCAAGGTTTCTAACCAAATAGGATGGAAGAATATCCAATCCCAAAGTATAAGAATCCCATCTACAAGAAACATAGCTGTTGTTGCCACTGAGCATGAACGTTTGAATCAATTTGATGAAGACCATGTGTGGATGAGAGATGAATGTATGAAGATTGTTGATGAAAATGGTGGGTGTGATGACTATGTAGAAAACTGTTTGCAGCTGATAACAAGTCAGTACAAAAAGTAGTACATTTATAAACGAAAGAAAAACGCTTCCACTTTTGTGTCTTATATATTTTTGTTGAGAGATCTTCTTTTTTAAGCCAACTTCCTAAAAGAGATGGATTAATTAAACCTTAACAGTCTCGTTTATAAAAAATTATAACACTCAAATAAAATAACGCACCAAGAATT
>JAJMDJ010000317.1:0-13761 GCA_030573495.1 Hanseniaspora nectarophila
TGCCAACAAATACTTGTTTGAACAAGCTGGTGACTTTTACATTGGTGGTGAAGTAACCGGTGCCATTTCCTTGCCAAAGCATTATGACTACTTGGAATTCAGAAAGACTCCAAGCCAACTGAGAGCTGAATTTGAAAGCACTCCAGGCTGGGATAAGGTTGTTGCCTTCCAAACCAGAAACCCAATGCACAGAGCCCATAAGGAACTAACTGAAAGAGCTGCTAAGAACATCAGTGGTAAGGTATTGATCCATCCTGTTGTTGGTTTGACCAAGCCAGGTGATATTGATCACCACACCAGAGTCAAAGTCTACAAGGAAATTATTAACAAGTACCCTGAAGATACCCAAGCCAAGTTATCCTTGTTGCCAATCGCCATGAGAATGGGTGGTGATTTAGAAGCTGTTTGGCACGCCATCATCAGACAAAACTATGGTTGTTCCCATTTCATTATTGGTAGATCCCATGCTTGTCCAGGTACCAACTCAAAAGGTGAAGAATTCTATGGTCCATACGATGCCCAACAATTAGTTGAATCTTATAAGGATGATTTGGATATTGATATCTTGCCATTCAGAATGATCACTTACTTACCTGAAGAAGACAGATATGTTGCTATAGATGAGATCACCGAAGAAGAGAAGTCCAAGACTGTCAACATTTCCGGTACTCAATTGAGAAACAAGTTAAAGTTCGGTCAAGATATTCCTGAGTGGTTCTCATACCCTGAAGTTGTCAAGATCTTGAGACAAAGAAACCCTGCTAGATACAACCAAGGGTTCTTGATATCTTATGACTTGAAGGATAACCAATTGTCAAAGACCCAATTGACCAATGGTTTGATTTCCAAGTTCTTGGAACAATCCTCTACTAGATTCTTCAAGGTTATTGATGGTGAAGACTTTGTCAATGGTATTGATACCCAAATCATCAATGATTTCATCAATGCCAATTCTGGTTTGATTTTCAATGAACTGGATAATGCCAATGTCAAGAATATTGAAAAGAACCATTATGTTATCGGTAAAGATATTGAAGTTGAAGAAAGCGACAATGTTGATTCTGTCTTGGAAAAAGTCTTGGCTCTTCTAAAGACCGAAAACTTCTTTGTTTAAATGTTGATCATTTAAACCATATATAATGATTATGTATTATTTTTGTTGCATTAACTGTTTTGATATGATAATAACAAGCATTTTACCAAAGAAAACACTTGCTTAATGAATATATAAATTGTGTCTTAAGGAAGATGTATCATTAAGGAAACAAAAAAAAAAAAAAGTCAGATATCAATAAGTGTTTTTTTTTTTTTTTACTCTTTACAAGGTGTTGACTTTAGAAATGAAGGCGTTGGCCTTGCTTAAAACATCTGGCTTAGGGTTGAAACCTAAGTTGACAACAACATTCAACTTCAAGTCATTAGATTCATTAGCTGGGGCAGAAACAACATTGCTTGCTACTGGAGCACCAATTAATTCATCGAATAAGTCGTATTGTTGAGTCTTTGGAGCAGCATTGGTGGCTTGGGCCAAGGTGAATTTATAGTTGAAGATTGGCTCGCTGTAACGGGTGCTGATCAATTCTTCAAATAGTGGGTCATTGAAAACAGATGGTTGTTGTTGCTTTGGAGCATGAACTTCCTTTTGTAGTTGCTTTAATATTTCACTGATTGGAGTGGCAGCTTGCTTGACAACCTTTTCTAATTGTAAAACAACAGGTACAGGAGCAGCCTTCTTTTCAGCAACAACTGGTTGTCTTAATTGTATGTTTGATAAGTCCAAAACAGAGTTCTTCTTGATGAACTTGTTTAATTTGATATAGTTGTTCTTGTCAATCTTGTTTAAGTATACCAAGACATCACCCTTCAATAATCTGCCGTTTGGACCAGTGGCTGGGATCTTTTCTAAGGCATCAGCTGTGGATATGTTGTTTGAGTGTAACAAAGAAGAGACAGATGGGTATAAAACTTGGTCTTTGTCGGCCTTGGCGAAGATACCATCAGCGCTTTCTGGCTTGGATTTCTTTGGAGCTGGGGCAGCAGCCTTCTTTGGAGCTTCTTCCTTCTTAACTGGGGCTTTTTCTTGCTTTGGAGCTTCTTCCTTGGCTGGAGCAGCAACTGGCTTCTTGGAGCTTAATAAAGCATCAAAGTCTAAAGCAACTAGGTCATCATCTTCTTCAGCTAAAACAGCAATTGGAGAACCAACCTTGACACCCTTTGAGCCGTTTTCAACAACGATCTTACCTAGAACACCATCGTCTAAGGCTTCAACATCAATGGTGGCCTTGTCAGTTTCAACTTCTAATAAAACATCACCGGAACTGAAGGCTTCACCAGCCTTGAACTTCCATTCAACAATACCACCTTCAGTCATGGTAGGAGACATGGCTGGCATTTCCATGACGGAGGCCTTCAAAAGAGGTTGAGGTCTGGTGTGGAACTTGGACTTCAAAGCTAGGTTCTTGAATAGATGAGTAGCTTGCAACATTGCTATAAGTAATGGAGTGTGTATGTGGTTATTTGTAATTCTGTTTTTGCTGTTGTATCAAATTATTTAAAAAAACATAAATTGAATATTCGTATGTGTTTTTTATTTTTTTTTTTTTGCTGCCTACCCTCATGGGAAATTAGAAAATTTTTTTGTTGGTGCAATTTCCTATTCTGAATAATTTCACCCGTTGTGGGATTTAAGCGCACGTTTTTGTATGGGTGTACAATCCACCATCGGTTTAAATAAAAAATTGGAGATATGAATAACAAAAACACCAGAATATGGCTGTAGAAAGAATAGGGTTTAAGCGCTTGTTTGCAATAGCAGCTATCATCAGACTTGTACTGTTGTGCTATGGTATCTACCAAGACAACCACTCAGTTATCAAGTACACGGACATTGATTATTATGTTTTTTATGACTCCTTAATAAGTCTTTTCACTCTCAATGGATCTCCTTATGATAGAGATACCTTCAGATATACCCCTTTATTGACATATATGATGGTTCCTTGTTTGTGGAACATCCACCTGGGAAAGGTACTATTTGTTATTTTTGATTTGATGTGCGGGTTCTACATCTATAAGATTTTGAAAAAGACAAATACCAAATTTTCTGTATACGGTACAGCATTGTGGTTGCTGAACCCTATGGTTATGGCTATTTCCACAAGAGGTAATGCAGAATCAATCATGAGTTTTTTAATGCTCCTCTGTTTGTACCTGTTTATTAATGAAAGCTACATATTAAGTGCGTTTGTATACGGTGTGAGTATTCATTTCAAGATATACCCAATTGTTTATAGCATCCCCTTCTCGTGCTATTTTATTTATGAGTTCAGCAAAAAGAGAGAATACAAGTATATTGCAAACTGGGTGTTGTTTGGGGGTTTTAGTATAATAACATTAGTTGGTGTTACATATTTGGTGTATATGAAATTCGGCGATGAGTTTTTGGAACACACATACTTTTACCACATGATTAGATCAGACCATAGACACAATTTCTCTGTGTGGAATATGGTATTGTACATGGAACAGATCCCGCAAGTTATTAAGCAGGATTTGTTTGTTGAGAGTGTGAACAAGACTAGTTTTATTAATGTGATACTTGATAACAGATTTTTGTCATCATTCCCACAATTATTTTTATGTTTCATAGTTCCTATAATACTATTCTTTAAAAAAACAACAGTAAATAACGCAAGAGAAACACTTATCAAAATCATTACTATTCAAACCATGCTATTTGTTCATTTCAATAAGGTAATCACATCTCAGTACTTTATATGGTATTTGACATACTTGCCATTCTTTATAGACTACTTCATAGACGAATTCAATAATCAAAGATATTTCAGTTTGATTAAAGTCGGAACAGCTTGGATTGCTGGACAAGGAATATGGCTATTGTTTGGGTTCTTTTTGGAATTCCAAAATAGAAATGTATTTGTTGAATTATTTATTGCTGGATGTATTATGCTTGTTGCTAATGTATATGTTATTTGCAAGTTGATTGAATCCATTTGATTAAAATATTTATATATTCTTTACCCGGTGATTACTGAATTTACTTCCTAAATAGGAGATGCATCCTTTTTCTTTTTTTTTTGATTTGATGGCGCCAAACTTTCATATGTAAAAAAGTTCCACAAAATTTCTTTTTTTTTTTAAAAAAAAAAACTCTTTTAACTCTCTTCTACAAGAAATATCATTATCTAATAACCATATACAACATGTCTAGATTTGATTTTTACAACTCTCAAGGTCTTAGAATTGATGGTCGTCGTAATTATGAACTTAAAAACTTTGAAAGTTCATTAACCACTACATCAAACTTCAACAACTTTAGTAGAAATTCCCAAAGCAATACTACATACTTACAAATGGGCCAAAACAAAATTCTGGTGAACATTGATGGACCTAAGGAACCTACTAACGCCAACAGATCCAGAATTGACCAAGACAAGGCTGTTCTGGAAATAAACATAAATGTAACCAAGTTTTCCAAAGTAAACAGACAAGTGAGCACTAACAACAACAATCTTCCTGATAAGCAAACCCAAGAATGGGAGTTTGAAATACAAAAGCTATTTGAAAAGATTATCATGCTTGAAACATACCCAAAGTCTGTGATCAATGTTGGAGTAACAGTTCTGCAGCAAGATGGTGGTGTTCTTGCCAGTATCATCAACTGTGTTAGCATAGCTTTAATGAATAACTCTATCCAAGTATACGACATTGTCACAGCATGTTCTGTTGGTATTGTTGACCAAAAGCATTATTTATTAGATTTGAACCACTTGGAAGAACAGTTCTTGACTAGTGGTACTATCGCCATAGTCGGAAACTCATCAGTACAAAATAATGAAGACGCAAATGTTTGTTTGCTATCTCTAAAGGATATCTTCCCACTAGATCTCCTGGATGGTTTTATGATGATCGGAATTGAAGGTTGTAATACCTTGAAAGAAATAATGGTTAAGCAAGTCAAGGATATGAATATCAACAAACTTATAGAAATTCAATAAAAATATATATATAATGACTTAATTGGCTGATTTTTTGTCTCTTAGATTTCTCAAAAACGATTTACTTTTACCCTTCATGGATGAATTGAATACCTTCTTTGTTAATTGCTGAACATTTTGGTTGATGTCAGCTACTATATGTAAATTGTTTCTTCTGGTCAAAACATCTGCGTTCATATAAGCTTCTTTGACATGTTTGTTAATAACATAGTCTTCTTTCAACTTCAAAGTCGAGCTGGTTTTCAAAATATTCGAAATCCATGCACCAATTCCAGAATCGTAATTAGCCAAGTTTTCAGACATTTCCTTCAACTCTTCAAGTTTTTGGGCATGTGTTTTGTTTGTTGATTCGATTATTCTTTGCACAGATGTATCAGGCAATGGGTTTTTGCTGCTTGGAAGACGGTCATTTTCAAAGGGGAGTTCTCCTTTTTGAATATCATTAGCTAATGAGCTGTTATATTGTCTTGCTAAAGCTGAATTTTCAGGAATAGATGGGATTTGATGACCGTTCATATCCAAGTCTTTGAGGTTAGGCAACGGTGGTAGATCATGACCACTATTACTAGTTCCGTACATTGGAACATTCATTAATGTATTGTTGTCGTAAATGGTTTTAATATCGGTGATAACAGTCTTCACATCATCGTTATCATTACCTTCATGAGATGGGAAGGCATTCCATGTGGATCCAACTTCGGAGTAAGTGGATACAACTCTCTTGGATTGGGGCACTTCACCTATAACTTCGCCATTATCATCGTATATTTTGCTTGTTTCTTCTTCAGATTCGTCATCCAAATCAGGAACATCAAAACCTTCTACGTCATTATCATCCTCACTGGCGCTGTATTCATTATCTCTGTATTGGGCCTTGGAAGGGGATTCGGACTTGATTATAAAGTTGCTTCTTGCATCCACCTCAGACTCATCGTCATCTATGTGTAAGGATATCCCTTGACTTGAATCACTTAAGGAATTGTAATTATCTAAAATTTCATTGTTGGTGTTTGATGACACTAATGAATCTCTTGCTGGGTTTTGATAATACATGTTGACTATGTTATCACCAGAATCAATGGTATTAGTATTTGACATTGTGTATTAAATGTTATTTCTTTGGTATTATGACTGTATTTCTATACACACTAAATATAGAATCATTTAGTATTTGATCTTGCAAAAGTGTTTATAAATAGTATGCGTAAGAAAGAAAAAATGAAGTGCATGGGAATATTTGTGTGTTTCTCTCGGACAATATATACAGCATGTCCAAATAGGGTAATGATACTGTATGTGCGGGTACTCATCGGATACATTTCTTTTTTTTTTAAAATTTAAAAAATTAAATAAATAATTTTTTGAATTCATGATTTTCAAAGTAGATAATGGTTACAGAACTAAACCCAAAATAAATATCACCTTATTAACAAATACAACACAATATTCTAAAATATGAGTGAGGAAACTGTCTCCGTTATCGACCAAATTCCTAAGTGTGAAATTTGTCACAACAACTCATTCAAATACAAGTGTAGTAAATGTTTACTGAAATACTGCAGCATCCCATGCTTAAATGAGCATAAATCTAAGGATAACTGCTCTAATAGACTCTATGATCCTTTGGAATACGTAGGAAAAAAGGAAATGAAAACATACGACATAAAAAATGAAGATGAAGACAAGAAATCAGAAGTCAAAACAAATCATATTGTCAAGCGTGATTATGAGTATCTTTTGGACATGGATAGACAACTGCAAGTAGCCAAAACAGACTTTAAGCATAAGAACAAGCAAGCAATGCCAGTTGGAAACCATAATGTATACAACAACAGAACAGTCAACAAGTTCTTGACTGATAACGGAATGGAATTGAAATTTATAATGCAAAGAGGATGTAGATGTTTCTTAATGCCTGTGGGTTCATCTAAGAATAAAAGAAACAAAAGTAGATACGACAACAAACAAAAGAAGTTTTACTGGACTATTGAATGGAATGTTGCTGGTATAAATGACCCACATGATGGCAACACATCCATGATTATAGACAAATGCTATGAGGATATGAAAGTCTTGGACTTGATCCGTTACAAATGGCCAAAGCAAGAATTCAAAAAGCTCTTCAACTTGGAACATATAGAAGATAAAGAAAATATGAATTGGCTTAACGCAGATTTGAAAGAAAAGGTTCTAAAGCAGTATTTGGATCACGATAAACTACGTATTTTTATTAAAAAGTTCCCAAACAAAATGAATAATATTTTGGATACTAGAGATGCGGTTAAAGTACAAGTTCCAGACACTACTATACTATCCGATCTTTTGACATCTAAAACTTGTATAGAGTTTCCTTCGTTATTTATAGAGATTGGTGACTACAAGTATGTTGAAGAAAATGTTGAAGTTGCTAGTGATAAAAGAGTTATTGATACTAAAGGTGAATCTGTTAAATTTGGCAATACAACTCTAATGGTTTATGAAACATCTGAAGATATAGAAAACAGAGATAACCAAATTGTCTTGGAACAGCAAAGATTGGAAGAAGCAAAAATCCAAAAACAAAAAGAGGCAGAAGAAGAAGCATTAAAGACCAAGAAGCTTGCCGAGCAGCAACAACAAAAAGAGAAAAGAGCATTGACATTGCAACAAAATAAAGGAATCAAAAAGCAAAAGTTGAGTATTCCACCGAAAGCCAACATTCCTGATTTCCATGAAAACGAATCTGAAGATAGTGATGATATCACCTCGGATGAAGAAACAAAACCAAAATCAGCCTCAAACAGTCTTGCTGCCAGATTATTCGGTTAATGCTTAGATAAATATATATATAAAACCCTTAATTACGCTGCTAATGGAGCAAAGAACTTTTTTGAATTTTGCAATTTGATAATTTCCAATCTACGTCTGTATTCAAGATCATCCTCATCTTCTTTGTTTCTGCTGATGTTGTTGTGTTTACCCCAAACACCGTTATTTTCTGTAATCAAAACACCTATTCTCATGTTTGACATTAGGTTTCTGCTTGCATTGGAGTGGAAGTAAACGCCACCATTGAACGCCTCTGTGGCATCTTTACCTATTGCTGAAATAATAAGTTGTTCACCACCTGGGTGTCCTGAAATAAAACTCGTAACATCATGGATGATTCCGTCAACCAATACTAATGCAATTTTTTCCTCCTTCCACAGTTTTGCTGATTTGTAGGCAAACTCGTCAACTGTCCATATTGGCAAATCATTAACAGAAACGTGATTCTTCATTTTTGAGTTTAAATTGAGCTCATAGTCAAGCAATCTTTGCTCGCTTTCCAATTTGTGTTTCATTATGTGTGTGTCATTGACTCTGTACACTTTTGTCACTATCCCTGTGTAGTACCAGCACAGAATAATCCATTTTTGTATGTCTACATAGTACCACTTGTTTGATTGTCTAAAGTCATTAGGGAAGGCATGGTGGAAGTCGTGGTTGGTTTCACCTAAGACAAAATTTCCTATTACATAGTTTAATATCAGTGGCAAGTCCAATGATGAATTTACTGATGGCATTTTCAAGTAATCCAATTTCTTCTTGTTTCTTGCCAAAAATATTGGGTACTTGTGGCCCCATGTTTCCGAGAACAACCATTGTTGTTGAATTAAAGCAAGCTTGACAAAAGTCAACCAAACAATACAGTCCCATTTAGATATGTTCATGCTCTTAGATACCATTAATGGAAATAGCACCCAGTTAATAAATAGCATCTGGAATCTACATGCGTGCTGCCATCTTATAACGGCAGAAGTAATATTACCGACATATGATTGTGTTTTTTGTTTGTTTATGTTTTTTAAATACTCCGATTCAGACTTTTTCTTACCTATGAAAAGCAAATGTCCCCACTGATGGAAAAGCCATCCAAGTTCGTAATTCAAAGGATCCTTGACTGTGTCTATGTGTTGATGGTGTAATAAATGGTATGTTTTGAATTCTAAAATACTGCCTAAGCCTACACCAAGTCCTAAAAAGGCTAATATACATGACATGAATAGCTCCAGGTGTCTATTGAATTGAAAAGTTCTGTGTGTGAAGTACTTGTGGTACCCTATAAACATACCCACAAGATGCGTGCTGTAATTAATCAATACCAAGTGTTGGAATTTCCTCTCAAACTTCAATATATTCGTGCCTTTGAATATTACATAAAATAAAGTAAATATAGGAATAAGAATATTCACCAGTAAATTGAATAACTTAATTTTTTTAAGTATATGCAGAAACTTGGATTCGTATTTCTTGTATACTTCTTGTTGTTTTTTGATAATAAAATGTGCATCACCAGTATCTGATATAAAGGAGTTTGATAAACCCATCCCCCAGGATGAATTGTTTAGTTCTTCAGATAAAGAGTTGAGTGAGAATCCTGACCCAAAGGCATTGTTGTTTTCATTTTTGCTTTGAGCCAGAACCTCCTTAAAGTCAGCAACAGGAATTGATTCCATTATTATTACAAGTTGTTTTTGGTTATTTTTGAGTCATTTTAAAGTGTTAGAAATCAAGAAAACACGGCATTTGGTATAATTTTTTTTTTTTTTTGAGCCTTTCGGAAGATTACAGATTAAACGAATTGTCGGTTTGGCGGATATAAGCAAAACGCATGTTAATAATATTCCCAAAAAAACAGTACAACAATATAAAGTCTGTTAAAATGATAAAACGCATTCAGTGGTCAAAGACTGTTGTATTATAGTAAATAATAACCATAGATGTTATTGTAAATCTTGTTGGTGTAATACACCACTTAATCATAGAATATTTCCTGTTCCACTACGTGGGAAAAATATGGTGGACAATTTTTCATCACAATTTTTTTTTTTTTTTCAAATTTTTCAAACTCATTTCAAAGCAATGGTGAACAAACCACACACACATCATGTTTGCTTCAAGACTAAGATTGGTTTCCAATCTGTACAAAGTTCAACCACGTTTGTTAGCTAGCCCAGTTGTAGGCCAAAACATTAGATTATTTTCCACCAGTCCAGTAACTTTCAAAAAGGCCGCCAAGGGTTCAAAGAATGACAAGGGCTCCAAGGCTGACAAGGGTTCCAAAGGTGGAAAAGCCTCCAAAGGTGATGCTGAAGTAGTTGAATTATTTGATGAATCCCACTACTTGGACTTATCTAAGACATTTGAATCCCAAGGATACAAGAAGTTTGAAAATTTGATAGAAAAAAGAAAGGGTTCTTTACAAGCTGATCCAAAGGCTTTGGAACTTATCAAGGTTGAAGACAATCAATTAAGAGACATTGCCACTGCCACCAAGAAGGGTAATACCTTGATCATTTCTTGCTTTGACAAGAAAGATGTTGATGCCGTTATTGCTGCCTTTTTACAAAACTTTGATACTTTGAAATTGACTCCACAAAAAATCGCTGACAGTGACCAGCAATTGAAGTGTATTATCCCCCCTCTTGTTCAAAGCGCCAAGTTGGACTTCAACAAGACTATAAAGAAAGATTACGAAACAATCTTTGCTGATACCAAGAAGAAATACATGGATCATAAAGACCTGGCCGTTGTCAAATACCATTGTAAGAGAAACGACTCCAATGCCAAGACCTTAATGAAGGTTATCGATGGGTACACTGCCACTGTCAATGAAAACTTCAAGAAGCTATTGAAAAAGAGCAGTTTCAACGATGTTTGATTATATATAGACCAAAAAAAAAAAATTAAAGTAAATAGAAAAACAAAATAACATTATAACTATATTCTCACTTATTTTAAAAAAGACTGTTTATATATAACACACTTACTTCTTGGCATTGATGTGGATTTCAGAGACTGGGTTGATAACACCAGAGATGATATGCTTCAAGACTTCATCAGCCTTTTCGCTCTTTAAGATTTGTTGCATTCTTTCAATAGACTTTTGGACTTCAGCTTCGGATTCCTTGTTCAAGGTTTCTTCATCAACAGTGCTCTTGGCAGATTGCTTGGTCTTTTCTTCTAGAGACTTCTTATATTCTTCAACTTCGCTGGCAGCGTCTTTCTTGACTTGCTTTAACTTGCTGACTCTGTATGCTTTGGCTTCGTTTATGATAGCTTGTGCTTCAGCTTCACAGTCTAGTAGTTGTTTGATGTTGGTAGAGTAGGCCATTTTTTTTTTTATAAAGGTATTGTGTTGTATGGTTATATGATATTTTATTTCTTAACCTTTTTGAATTGTGATAAATAAAGGTTGTAAGAATTTCTGTTAAACCTTTGTTTTTTTTTTTTTGCCCTCCAAAAAAAAGTGTAAGTGTAAGTTTTTTTTTTCATTTTTTTTTTTTGGCTGTCAATGTTTATATCCGAAAAGCACATCAACGAATTTAAGTATCATAACAAAAACAAGTAAGCAAAGTCCCAAAACAACATGAATATCAATAACAAAGGCAATAAGCTTAAAAACTTGGTTTCTAATGTGTGTACAAACACTGTTGAATTTAGAAACAACAAAATCAAGATCTTCCTGCTGATATACCCATCATTATTGGTAACCGGACTCTTCCTATCTTTGGTAATCCCATCATCATGGTCCACATTTTATTTCTTTAGTTCAAGAAACTTTATTAACAAGATATTCGCATACAAGGGGAACTTGATCTTTACAATTCTATACATATTGCTGTCTTTTGCTAAGTTCATAGACTTCAGAAACGCCTCCAATATTACTCATCTCAAAAAAATTTCATTGCTTCCTCTCCCTACAGCTTTGGATACAAATACTCCAAAGAGAGTAACTACAAATACCCAGAAAATCCTTACTGTACAATTGGTGAAGTTCACCTTAAAAAATGTGATCCTATTTGTCGATTTCTGGATAATTGACCATTTCTTTATCTGGACAGGAGGCCAATGCTCCTTGGATCCATCAGCTATGCATAAGATAACAGATGCAGAGAAGTGCAGAAAACAACAAGGTAAATGGGAAGGTGGATTTGATATTTCAGGCCATTTCTGCTTCATAACAACTGTTTCTTTGATTTTCTTTTATGAAATGAATGAGATATGCAGATTTTATGAAATTAATAGCTATAGAGACTTCTCACCATTCACAAAGAGTGTTTCATTTGCCATTACAACAACAGTGTACGTATGGTGCTGTTTGTTGCTTGTAACTAGTACATTCTACCACACGGTTTTTGAAAAAATCCTAGGGTTGGCCATGGGATACATATGCACAAGCATTATCTACAACATCCCAAGACTGACTCTTGTGAAATAGCTGGAAAAAAATTATTACTTCTGAGATACTTTTCTGCTGTTTATATAATCACTAAATACTTCCATTTTTACTATTGTTTCCAAAGTGGTGACTCCTTGGTCTAATTCATTCTCAAGTTCTAGCTTAGTTTCCTTAAGATCTTTGATACTTGCGTCAATAAGTTTCAGTTGTTTGTCTAATTCAGCTTCACTAAGTTGAAGAATTTGTTCATCACGGTTCATTGAATTCAAAAACTTGCCGTTATATTGATATATAATTGGTTGTAATTGTACAATATTTTGTATATTTGTGATGTGAATTTTTGTAAACGCGACATTTTGTTTTTTTCGCGATGAATAAATTCAAGCCATATTTTTGCTCTGAATATATACTACGTTTGATGAAGTTTCATATTCATCCGGAGTAAACAAACACAATTCAATGGCCTTGGCAACATTAGCTGCCTGCACACAGTATCCAAAAAATTTGGATAACTGGGTCTTATAAAAATTGTAGGCGATGATCTGAGACATGAAACTTCTACAGTCTAATGTCGCATTAAGAATGTACTTCGAAAATATTTCAGAATTTGAATCACACAATACATAAGGACCTGGCCTTAAAACAAAAATTCGCTTAAATTCTAGTTTACTAGAAATATCCTTTTCTAAATCTAGTTTATTTTTGAAGTAAGGTACAGAATTTCCTAAGGTATAACTGTTGAAACTAGTTAGCAAAACTATCTTGATCGATTCATTGGTCACTGCTTTGATTAATGCAAAATTAAGACTGTAGTCAACATCCCTTTGTGAAGTCTTCTTTGCTTTGGTGTCACTCTTTATGCTCTTTAGTTGAGATTTTGTGGTTCCCAAACATGAAACTAAACCTGTGAGACTGTTGTAATGAGGTAGCCCCATCTTATTGCTGTCATTCTTCCAAAGGGTTAATACTTTGGACCATTGAGACGAATCTGGACATATGATCTCATTCACACTAACAGATTTCAAACATCCCTCTATTTTAGATTTAAAACAAGAATTAACAACTGTAACAGGGTGATTTAGTTGTAGATCTAAGTCAATTCTGGAAACTTCTTCAAACCCGATATTGTATTCATTCAATGAATACAATGATTTGCTCAAAAATGTGTCTTTCCTCTTCAAAAGAATCAAAGTTGTGCTAAAGTTACTTGAAACCTTTTCTGGATCAACAACAGATTCGACTATCTTGGTAACAACTTGTGAACCTATAACTCCTGTGGAGCCTAATATTAATGTACATTTTTGGTCATATTCAAGATTTTCATTTATTTGGTCCAAACTTGCACATACAGATTTTTCAACAAAGCTGGAGTCCAACAAAATATTGTAGCCTCTCTGGGCTAGTTTGGTAACTGTCATTGCCTTGGGTTTCGTGTTTGTTTCCTAAAAGGGATATTCCGTAGATTTAATCAATTCCACATATCTACAAATTTTTTGGAAACGCCAAAATCTCAATGACACAAAAAGCAAACATCATACT
>JAJMDJ010000318.1:0-13542 GCA_030573495.1 Hanseniaspora nectarophila
CGAACCTTCTTGGCCGTAGTATTTCAACTACTAGTTTAGAGCGTTTAACCATCGATTAACACACTAAACCATATAGTATAATTCATTAAGATATATATATATCTAGTTATATTTGAACTTAGTTATAGCTATTTGGATAGATGTATTTGTCCGTGGTTAGTTTCATAAACTTATATTAGAGGTAGGTGTTATATTACTACTATATTCATCTGATTATATTAATTTAATGGTAGAATAGATATTTGTGGAGTATCAAGAATAGGTTCGATTCCTATATATGATCCTTACTAATACCCTAATACAAGCTCTCTGTGATTCGAACACAGATCTTTCGTTTTGAAGACGAATGTTAAACCCTTTAACTAAAAGCTCATTGAGATAATAACTATAAACCTTTACCATCACTAATGTTATACTTAAACGATGTACCTCTACCTTACTCACTTTACTTCCAAGACTCAGCTTCTCCAGCTATGGAAGGTATTATTGAATTACATGATACTATTATGTTCTACATTATCTTAATTACTACTTTACTATGTTGAATGATTACTGTTGCTGTTACTAACCATAACGAATACAACAATAAATTTGCTATGAAATACATGAACCATGGTATGGTATTAGAAATTGTATGAACAATCTTCCCTTGTTTAGTCTTATTAATGATTGCTTCACCTTCATTCATCTTATTATACTTAAATGACGAAGTTATCTCACCAGCTATGCTAGTTAAAGCTATTGGTTACCAATGATACTGATCATACGAGTTAAGTGATTTCTTAAATATTCACGATGGACTTACTATTGAATTTGATAGTTACTTATTAAACGATGAGATGTTAGAAATGGGTCAAATTAGATGATTAGATACTGATCTATGATTATACTTACCTCTAAACCTACATGTTAGATTCATTGTAACTTCTATGGACGTTATCCATGACTTTGCAGTACCTTCATTAGCCTTAAAGATCGATGCTAACCCTGGTAGATTAAACATGCTATCAACTATTATCAATAGAAACGGTGTATTCTATGGTATGTGTTCTGAATTATGTGGAGTTGGTCATTCAATGATGCCTATTAAGATTGAGTCAGTAGATGTTGACCTATTCTTACTAAACATTATGGAGTACTAATTACCCATACATATATACTTATAGTATATTACGATATCTATTAAAGATATCCGTTCATGTATTACCAATATTATCTGCTATAATTACCATAGTCTTAAACTATTATTATAGTATTCCTTATCTTGAGATTGATTCGAACAATCATAGATACTTTAGAAGAGTACTACCTTACCATTAGGTGATCAAGACAAGACTACTAGGAGAGTTGAACTCCTATCTTCTAACATGACAAGTTAGTATTTTACCTTTAAACTAAGTAATCAATTACTTCATACATAGAATAGTTCACAATCGGTAATGTAGTTTAATTGCTAATTAAATGGACTCTGTCCTTGTAGGTTCAACTCCTATACTATTCAAGACTAAGAAACAATGATCTAACGGTAAGATACTTAACTTTTAATTAAGTTATAGTGGTTCGATTCCACTTTGTTTTATACACAAATATGTATACATATATTTAGAAATAGTGATATAATGGTATTATAACTAGCTCTTAGCTAGTAAACAATGGTTCGATTCCATTCTATCTCGGATTCGCAATAGGAAATGCACTCTTATGCAGCCATAAGAACAGGTTCTTAGAACCTTTACGAGTTCGACTCTTGTATCAAAAGGAGCGGTAATTTAACCGGTTTATAGAATACTTGACCTTTAATCAAGAAATGCAGGTTCGAGACCTAGCCCTCTCCGTATTGATATATAGATTAGCTATAAAAATTTACCCATAATAATGATATTATGTCATTCAGAAAACGTTTCAAATGAAATCGACAAAAAAAGTCTACTTAATGCCTCTTCCGCAGCGGATAACAGAATAAGAAAGAAAGATCTTACTGACATTAAAAACATTGACTCTTACACTCCTCTACAATTGAGCCAGTGACTAGCCGGTGTAATTGATGTCTCAGGAAAATTCTCTAATGCACCTACTCTTGGTTCTAGAGGAACCCTTTCTAGATTAGAAGTTACCGTAGACGAGCTGCATTCTGGTACTTTAAGAGCTTTGCAGACTAAGTTTGGTGGTGATGTCGAAGTCCATGCGTCTCTTGGTAAGGTTAGCTGATTGGTACAAGGCAGAAAAGAATTGAGTGTAATCATTGACGCAGTTAATGGTTACTTACTTAATCCTGAAGTCTTAGATCAGTTGGTTACTTTACCTTGTTTCTGTAATGGCTCTAAAGCTATCAAACCTTCTGAGTTGCCTCTTAAGGATAGTGCTTGATTCTTGGGTGCTTATTATGCTCTAGGGCATTGTCTTTACCACCACTATAGTAGTAGAAACTTACCTATTTATAGAATCAGTGTTGTAGTACTATGTCCCAACGCTTCAGTAGCTTCTCACTTTGAGAGAGTATTTTCAGTAATGTTGTTCCCTCTATCTTATGATAGATTACAAGCTTATGTTTGTAGTGACTTTATGGGTGTATCAAACTTCTGTTTATATGCTATGTCATTCCCTGCGTTTACTAACGAG
Organism: Hanseniaspora nectarophila; assembly: GCA_030573495.1. Taxonomy (NCBI): domain Eukaryota; kingdom Fungi; phylum Ascomycota; class Saccharomycetes; order Saccharomycodales; family Saccharomycodaceae; genus Hanseniaspora; species Hanseniaspora nectarophila. The sequence continues at coordinate 2,620 of JAJMDJ010000318.1, forward strand.
GGTAAGAGATTATATTGAATTTATAAAGCTGGATTATACTACTCTGAGTTAAAGAACCCTGTTAAATTACTTGATAAAGCTAAGTTTAAGTTACTTAAGAGATTTAAGGTGGCCTTAGCTTCAGTATTATTTGCAGGTATTAAGCATTACTTCCCTTATAAGAATAATAAGAATGATCAGGATACTTAGTATCCCTACCTAACTTATATTAATGCTATCTAGTATTAGTATGAAATAGGTATGTACATATAATATCAAATATAAACAACTTGTATTCAGTTATTATGACAATTTATAACAGGAAATGTACCTTTATGCAGCCATAAAGACGATATTTATATCTTGTGGGTTCGACTCCCTCATTGTCAGGAATAATCATCTAACTGGTTATCAAGATACTCAACCTTTAATTGAGATATAGTGGTTCGATTCCACTTTATTCCGTACGATATATTGATTAGCTATAAACCATAATATTGATATTATGTCATTCAGAAAATCAAACATCTATTTATCTTTAGTTAACAGCTACTTAATCGACTCTCCGCAGCCATCATCTATTTCATACTGATGAAACTGAGGTTCATTATTAGGATTATGTTTAGTGATCCAAATCTGTACAGGATTATTCTTAGCTATGCATTATAGTAGTGATACTAGCTTAGCATTTAACCTTGTAGAGCATATTATGAGAAACGTTAATAACGGTTGATTAATTAGATTCATGCATGCAAATGGTGCTTCATTCTTCTTCATCTGTTTATACGCTCATATTGGTAAAGGTATTTACTACGGTAGTTACCAGAAACCTAGACAAACTGTATGAATTGTAGGAGTAATTATCTTCATCTTAGTTATGGCACTAGCCTTCACAGGTTACTGTTTAGTATTTGGACAAATGAGTTTATGAGGTGTTACAGTAATTACTAACTTATTCTCAGCTATTCCATTCGTTGGAGAAGATATTGTTCATTGATTATGAGGAGGATTCAGTGTAAGTAACGCTCTTATTAAGAGATTCTTTGCTTTCCACTTCTTATTACCTTTCATTGTTGCTGCTGTAGTAATTATGCATATGATGGCATTACATCTACATGGTAGTTCTAACCCATTAGGTCTATCTGGTAACTATGATAGAGTAGGTATGCATGGATACTTCGTATTCAAAGACTTAATTCTAATCTTCTTATTCTTAATTGTATTCGCATACTTTGTATTCTTTGCACCTGAGTTATTAAACCATCTAGATAATAACATTATGGCTAACCCAATGTCTACACCTTCATCAATTGTACCTGAGTGATACTTATTAGCATTCTATGCTATCTTAAGATCAATTCCTGATAAATTAATGGGAGTAATCGTTATGTTCGGTGCTATCTTAGTATTATTAACATTGCCTTCATTAGATAGATCTATTATTAGAGGTAACGCCTTTAAACCATTATCTAAGTTATTATTCTGAGTATTTGTATGTAACTTCGTTACATTAAGTATGATTGGTAACTGTCATGTAGAAGAGCCTTATGTTCTAGTTGGTATTATCTGTACTGTCTACTACTTTGCTTACTTCTTGGTAATTGTACCTGTAGTTTCACTATTAGAAAATGTATTATTCATCTCTAGTAGTAAATAATCTACGTTCATATGTTATCTAATATTAGTGTTATATTATGGGATATATACTTTATATATGTATATTGTTATTAATGTATTAAGGATGAATCGAACATCCGTCTGATAGTTACAAGCTATCTGTACTGCCACTGTACTATTAATACTGATAGGTCATTAAACCTATGTTATTGATAGATTAAGAGTAGATTTAACAACTTCATATTTAATCAGTTCTTAATTGCATAGGTGCTTAGCTATTACTATAACCATTGGTACCTTATTGAGAGTCCTTTCGTACAACTCAATTCTCTCTATACTATCATAAGATCTACAGATATCAGACATACTGGCTTACGCCGTATTGAACTCAACTCAAGTGCCTTTTTAATCTACGAACAGTAGAACTCTTAGAGAATACTTCAATCTCTGAGCTAAGACTAGTCAACATCGAGGTGGTAAGATCAATCTTCGATTACTACTCTAAGATTACATTACCCTGTTATCCCTAGCGTAGTTTTTATTTGATGTCTTATCATGTTACTGATAATGTTCATTAATTTTTACGTGAGTAATTACTACCTTATTGGGTATATAATTAACTTAGTTTAGGGATTTAACCTACTAACTAAGCTTTAATCTTTTCAGTTATTCTTTGTGAAAAAAGCGCCCCACTTAAACCTTTCCTCCAATAGTAAGATGTTTATTAGATTTAGGTTAAACTGCTAGGGTCTTCGTGTCCCATAGATCCTATTAGGTATTTTCACCTATATTTCAATTTCACCTAGCCTTTACGAGAGACAGTTATAGAATCATTTCTCCATTCATGCACGATTTCAATTATAAATCTAGGTATTTCGCTACCTTAGAGTTCTCAGGATAAAACCGTCGTTTAACTATCAAAGATAATCACTGGACAGGATTCATTCATTATACCACCTATTATAATTTAGCAATGAACTGTGTTTTTGATAAACAGTTGCTCTATGAATTTGCCGAATTCCTTTCGTAAAGTTTACTAGCTAGTCATTGGTAGTTTCTACCATTAAAGAAGTTGTGTCACCTGTGTCACGATTATTACTAGAGTTTATTGACTTATATTAATAAACCTTCTATAATTATGCTACCTTAGTAGTTATTTATCGACTTATCACGGTTAACTTTCTTATGTGACCATATTATTATTTCGTTACTCATGCTAACATTCTTAATTCCATCTACCTTATATTGTTGTTAGAGTTAACTAACGCCTTCTTTATTACCTGACTACTTACTATTACTAGCTTTCACGGTGAAGTACAATATAACTCTTATTTCTGAGTATGACTTAAACTAGTTAATAATTCCATCTGTAGAATCTAATGGTAAAATTGTTACTTACTTATTACTCCGGTGAATATTACTAAACCTACGAGCCATTATAAGATGTTTAATTTATTAGTCATAACTTTCAGTCATTACTATAGAGTTTTGTTTATTACCATCTTGTTTAATCACCTTATCGCAATCAAACTAACTAATCGTATACGCTTTGAAGGTTATAACTCAACTCTCTGAGAAGAGTCATTCTCTACACGTTATATATTACGATAGCTAAACTAATATTTATTTCGATGGAAACCAGTTATCTTATCGTTAGAGTTAACTTTCTCTACAAACCTACTATCATCCAACTATATTGCAACATAGTTTGGTTCATTCATATGATAATTGTAATAGGTTAGATCACGATATTTCGGGTCTAGTCTTATATTGTTACTCAATATAGTACTAACTTATTAGCCCATTATGCAAGAGGTACTGTTTTAATTAACATGCTCTTAGTAATCTCTTAACTATCTTCCATCACTGTACTATTAGTTAATATTAAGTTTCATTCTCCATTACTCCTTATTCAATCTCTTACTCAGATGGTTCATTTCAGAGATATCATAAAAATTAGTTACCCTATTTATACTGCATTAATTGCTCATTTGCATAAATTATAAGTTATTATAGCTGGGAAATCACTATTTGTAGATCTAGGGGTGAATCGAACACCCTACCATAGCATGAAAAGTTATTGTTATACCAGTTAACTACTAGATCGAATTAATGAAATGATAGAGTCGAACTATCTCAATCGACTTTGCAAGTCAATTTGTCACCACGACATCTCACGTAATAATAATATAATGGTTATTATATAGTGTTTAGGTCACTATTATCTAGGTTCAATTCCTAGTTATTACAGTTAGTAATAGAGCATTTAATACACCTAATGCCTCAGTTATTACCCTTTAATATGGCGTTCTACATGATTACATTCACTGTATTCGCTACATTATTATTCTACTTGTTAAATACAACATTATTACCCTCTTTACTAATTAAAAGATTGTCTAGATTGTTTATGGTTAAGTAATATTTGCCATAGCATATTTATTAGACTTATTAATATACGTTAATACCTTCACTCTTGAATGATCTATAACCCTTTAGAACAATTTGAGTTACATTACTTGCTAATGATTATCAATAACTTCAACTACGTATTGTTATTAACTTTACTATTATACTTCTTAATGGCACCTTCATTAATTGTTGACCTAATCAATGATTTAACTGATGGATTGTCTATCAAGAACTATGAGTCATTTATCTTTATGATCTTCCTATTATTATTAATCACTAATATGTTAGGATTATTTGGTCTAGCTATTAATGCTCAGTTAGTATATAGTATTGGTTTATCAACAGGTATTATTATTGGATGTACTATCTTAGGTATTAAATTACATGGGATGAACTTCTTTACATTATTCTTACCCAATGGAGCTCCTCTAGGTATCTTAATTGTATTATTCTTTATTGAGTTATTAAGTTACTGTAGTAGAGCTGTATCATTAGGATTAAGATTAGGTGCTAACACTTTATCAGGTCATTTATTAGTTGATATTGTTGCTACATTAATCTATGCCTTTGGTACTTTATCTATTGTACTAGCATTAGTAGGTACAGCATTATTCGGTTTATTAGTAGCTATCCAACTATTAGAAATCGCTATTGCATTAATCCAAGTATATGTATTCTCTATCTTAACAGTTAACTACTTGAAAGATGTAGTAGATTTACACTAATATACGTGACTATAATATATAGTTTTAGTATCATATGTACGGGTATAAATTAATTTCCCACGTCAAATTCATCTAACGTAACTATGTGTCAACTTATCTCACTAGGAGATTGATGGGCAATTAGTAACCTATATTCTTGATATTCATATGGTAATACTAGCACCATATTACTTTTGATTATTTATTGATAGGAGAGAATTTCATCTCCTAATCCTTGATATCGCGCCTGTAGCCCTATCCGTTAGAGTCATGTAGATCAGTCACATCACTACTTGGTAGTGTTAGTCGGTAATAACTTCTCAGTAATACCTAAAGACGATAATGTAACACCTGTATAGTATACAAGGATAGGTAAGGTTTATTGCGGGTTGTCAAATTAAACAGCACGATCCACTCAATTGGTAATATAACGCTCTTCAACTTTGATTTTTATCCGTTAGGACGTAATATTCGAGTAGATAATTCTTTACTTTCGTTTGACTATAATTATCATAGATTATACCATCAGTAGCAGGGTATCTAATCCTGGTCCTTGAACAATGGCTTTAGCTCTCAGTACTGTATTGTCTGGAATGGGAATTGGAGTCCTAGAATTTTACCTCTTATCCAATACTCAATTGGGGTACAGCGTTTTCACCTACAGCTATTTTAAACTCTGGATTAAACTTTGCTTTTATCGTCTAACCGAATCTTCTGGCACGATATTTAGATAAAACTATTCGATGAGTGATTATTATTCACTACATCACTGATAAGATCATTACCTCAATTAAGTTGTAAAATATTATTCACTGCTGAACACGGCCATAGCACCTTAAGGCGTTAGCTAAGCATGATACTGAGTTACTCAAGGTAACCTCTTACTCGTGAAAATGCATGTGTAGAAACTTATCACAGTTTAATGGACTGCAGTAATCAGTCTTAATACAGAAGGGATTCGAACCCTTGTAACTATTCGTTATTATATTTCAAATATAACCTCTTGGACCAAGCTCGAGCACTGTATTGGTATATATATATAAATCATTATGGAATCGAACCACAAACTATAACCTATCAAGTTATCGTTATACCATTTAACTAATGATTCTTAATTGATACAAAATTCAATCTTGTATTATACAACAGTAGTCATGAATCTAACTGGAGAGTTAAACATATGGCTAGCTAAAGGTAGCGGTAGTGTATTAAACTCAATTTGACCGTTAGGTACTTTATTACTGAATAGGTAAGGTAGTAATAGTTGATCTGTTTGTCTTACACCGTCTGTTAATTGTCTTTCAACAACTACAGCAAATACGAACATAGATAATGAAGATAATAATGCTCCAAATGTAGCTACTTCGTTTCATGCGTTGTATGAATCAGGGTAATCAGAGATTCTTCTAGGCATACCGTTAATACCTAAGTAATGCATAGGCATGAATGTTAAGTTTGCACCTAATACTAATAATACAAAGTGTACTCTAGCTAAGTTTTTATTGTAATCTAATCCTAATACTAAAGGTGATCAGTAGTAGTAACCAGTGAAGATACCGAATACAGCACCTAAAGATAATACGTAATGGAAATGAGCTACAACATAGTAAGTATCATGGAATGCTAGATCAACACTAGCGTTTGATAACATAACTCCAGTTACTCCTCCAGCTAGGAATAATACTAAGAATGCTAAGGCAAATAATACTGGTACTCCAAATCTTAATCTACCTCCAATAATAAGAGCTAATCAAGAGAAGATCTTAATACCAGTTGGCACTGCAATAATCATAGTAGCACTAGTGAAGTAAGCTCTAAGGTCAGTATCTAACCCTACAACAAACATATGGTGTACTCATACAATAAATCCTAAGGCTCCAATAGAACCCATAGCATAAATCATACTTACAGATCCGAATACGTTCTTAGAACTATATGCTGATAATACCATACTTACGATACCAAAGGCAGGAACAGCCATTACATAAACTTCTGGATGCTTAATATATCTAATGATAGGTGGACTATTTGTTTACTAATAATATATAATGGGTAACATATGATCGGTTATTTATTCTCTAATCGAGGCCCGTATAAGGATACTGGCTAACTGTAATTAATTATTTCATATTGAATTGTGGCATATCTTTAGAGAAGTCTGCTTTAGGTCTATAATTAGGTAATTCCTCCATGACGAAATGCATTATAGCTTCAAGATCACCAAGTACTCTAATATAGAATTCATCGTTAACTTTATTAGGTAGATCAAATTCAATTCCAAATGCAGGATTAGTGATATCATAATGACCAGGAGGATGGGCTATTAATCAAGGTAACACAGTTAAGAAATCATTGACTCCAATATATACTTCAAAGATTTGTTTCTTCTCAAAGTATTTTACTACTCCAAGGGCTACAATAGTGCCTAATAACCAATGTCATCTAAGTTTATAGAATACAGCGTAAGCAGCGTTAGGGTCAGATAATCTTGTATTTAATTGAGTAGCTAAAGCATCAAACTGAGCCATTAAAGATTCAGGTCCTCAAAAGTAAGGCATAATGAATTCCATAAATACTTTTATCTCCTGGAGATTAGTAATATTTCAACTCAAGAATCTACCACAATCAGAATGAATGATAGTACCTCCAAATTTAGTCTGCAATTCTAATAACAAGGATAAAAAATCAATGTTTAAGTGCTCAATTAAGATAGACGGGTGTCTACCGTAATAAAAAGTAGCCGTAGTGGCTATAATGGCTACCAATAACAGGGCTAACTGCATAGTAGTCATTGATCCAATGAACAATTGAGCTTGTCCATTGAATAATAGGACAAAGATATTCTTATGTCCTTTGAAATCCTCCATAGGGATTAGTTTTATATGTAATTCTTTAATATTTTTGTTCATCATCATTGTTAAGGGGGGGGGGGGTTAATTAAGTCATTAAATAAAAGATCAGATATAGAGTGCAAAGTTAATAAATCCTGAGCCTTATACACAATATTAGTATGAAAGTTTATATAAGCCAATATCAGTAGTATTATATAATAAAGGTCGCTAATTTTGACATATTAGCATAGTGTTAAGTAGTCTCTGGGACTGACTAAATAATAATAGACAATCTGCTGATTGAACTAGATTCCATAGGATTGTTACTTCACAAAATACCATGATAGTACCTAGGGAATCGTATAGTTTGTTCCAGCATATAACAGAATTTAAAGATCATAGTAGATCTTAAGGCCATATTGACCGAAGAATCAGAATAAGTGTTCATATAATAATGGATCTCCTCCACCTGAAGGTTCGTAGTATGATAGGTTGAAGTTTCTATCGAATAATAATAAGGTAATTCCAACGGTTAATACTGGTAATGATAATAATAATAATCAAGCAGTAATGTAAATTGATCAACCAAATAAGCTCATTCTGAATAAACTATCCAGGAAGTTATGTGCCGTAGCAATGAAGTTAATAGCACCTAATAAAGATGAAATTGTAAGACAATGTAACCCGAAGATTACTAAGTCTACACTTACACTACTATGAGACATAATCCCACTTAATGGGTAGTAAACAGTTCATCCTGTTCCAGCTCCAGACTCAATTAAGGCTGATAAAGAAATTAAGATGATAGCAGGTACTAAGAATCAGAAACTAACGTTATTTAATCTTGGGAAAGCCATGTCAGCTGCACCGATACAGATAGGTAAGAAATAGTTACCAAATGCACCAATAATAGCAGGCATAATAGCTAAGAATACCATCATAATTGCATGAGCAGATACGATAGAGTTAAATAAGTGGTGGTTATTGATTAATACTGATCCTGAATGTACTAATTCTAATCTCATTAACATACTCATTGATAGACCAATGAATGCTGCTAATAGGGCTAAAATGAAGTACAATACAGCAATATCCTTATGGTTAAGCAGATTTACAACCTTAAAGAAGTTCCTTATGTTACTCATTCAAGAAATTAATTCTCGTAGTTCACATAGGAGTAATGGAGACAAGAACATGTATCCTCGTCGTATTCAATTGGAATTGAACCAATGACTAATCATTAACAGTGATTTATTTTGCCACTAAACTATAAATACAGATAAAGTACATACAGTAGTGACTATTGTTTGTTTAAACGTAAGAGAATCGAACTCCTAATTGTAGATTTACAATCTATGGTTATACCATTTAACTAACGTTTATTGGGAGGGATAATTATACTCATACGTAGAATACTACGAATAAAGCTAATCAAATAACATCTAATACATGTGAATAGATGATAGTAGTGTCTAAGTTTGTAGAATGAGTTCTACTGAATGTTCTAGCATACATTCTAACAGTTACTGTAGATAACATTAAGATTAAAGTAATCATATGGAATCCATGTAAACCTGTACCAGCATAGAATAGACTACCAAATACACCATCAGTGATAGTGAATTGAGCTAGCATATACTCGATAACTTGGAATAATACGAATACAACAACTAATAATGTAGTAATAGCCATAGAGATTAGGGCATCTTTATAACTACCGTTGATTCATTTATGATGAGCTAATAGTACTGTTGCACCTGATGATAATAATAAAATAGTGTTTAATAAAGGTAACTCCATAGCTTCTACTTTAACAATATCAGCTGGAGCTCACTGTAATCCTAATTCAATTAGAGGGTTCATAGCAGAGTGTAAGTATGCTCAGAAGATAGCTGCAAAGATTAATACTTCACTTAATACGAATAAGTTGAATCCATATCCAAATCCTCTTCTAACCATTAATGTATGGTCTCCTAAATAACTACCTTCAATAACTGTATCTTTTAATCATAAGACAATAGATAATACTACAACTAATAAAGTGATAGGTAATAAGTTAGTAGATAGAGGGATGTAACCATGCATTGTTAATGCAGTAGTTAACATAAAGTTCATAGTAGCAATACTACTAGCTGCTGGTCAAGGACTAGGCAGAACAACGTGATAGGGATGAGCTATTATCATTGAGGGTGTAAGATATATGAGGTATATCCATAAATGTATTCAGTATTCTAAGAGTCGCACTTAGATCATAGTCTCCCAAAGACTATATTCTACTATTGAAATAAATACTGTGTAGTTATTATAAGAGAGACTTGAACTCTCACGCTAATTAAGCATAACATTTTAAGTGTTACTTGTCTACCATTCCAACATTATAACCAATATACAGTATGGAACTCGAATCCACGATTTAAACTTGGAAGGTCTATGTTTTACCACTAAACTAACTGTATTGGATCTCTCGACTATACTAGTAAGCATAGTATCTCCAGGTAATGAGCCTAGTGTTCTGGAAGTTTAAACTACGAGAGAATGTTATCAGAAGGAATCGAACCTACGTCTATAGTATTTCACACTATTACTTTAGCCACTAAGCTATGATAACGGGAGATTAACTAAAAATTAAACAGCGTATAATAAAATGAATGAGATCATTAAACAGAATAAACCTGTTGATTCAGATAATGAGAATCCTAAAATAGCGTAAGGGAATAATAGTTTAGTCATTGATGGGTTTCTAGAAACAGCGTTAATTAAAGCAGCGAATACGATAGCAATACCAATTCCAGCTCCGATTAAACCTACTGCAGCAATACCTGCACCAATATATTTAGCTCCTAATACAATATTCATTATAAATAGTTGAGATATTATAACTAATAATCACACCTAGAATCGAACTAGAACCTTTAATGCATGAAATTAATATCCTGGCCATTGGATCATATGATTAGTTATATAACACATATAGGAATCGGACCTATGAATCATAATTGTAAGTTATGCGCTATACCACTTAGCTAATGTGTTGTTGGAATCTTCTAGAATCGAACTAGAATTACCTTAATGCAAATAAGGTAGCTTACCATTAGTCAAGATCCCTAGTTATTATAAAGGATTGACTCGAACAATCATGACCTCGACCAAATCAAGGTATTTTACCGATTAAATTACTCTATAGTAATATAACACCTACCTCTAATATAAGTTTATGAAACTAACCACGGACAAATACATCTATCCAAATAGCTATAACTAAGTTCAAATATAACTAGATATATATATATCTTAATGAATTATACTATATGGTTTAGTGTGTTAATCGATGGTTAAACGCTCTAAACTAGTAGTTGAAATACTACGGCCAAGAAGGTTCG
>JAJMDJ010000319.1:0-13149 GCA_030573495.1 Hanseniaspora nectarophila
CAATTGTCTGTAGTGGTTGCACCATCGTAAACCTTGGTAGATGGACCATTCAATTGAACAAAGTTAACTTGAACCAACCAATCAAATACTGTTTCAGCTTGTTGCAAGTAGGTATCATTATTAAAGTATCTTCCAAGTCTGGCAGCCAAATTGAACAAACATCCATTGGCAATAGTATTCTTGTAATTATAACCATTGTTCCAGGTATAAATTTGCCATCTTAAACCACCTCCACATGTGGAGTTGTCCCATCTTACATACATGGTATTGTAAATGGCTTGAACCATGGTAACCCAGTCAGGAATTGCCTTTCTTCCAGCAGTTCCATTGGCTGCACGTGAAAAGTTTCTTTCAGCAGCAGTCATCAATGTCAACCCCCAAACACCTTGATCATCATTACCTTCAACCATGGTTTGGGAATCAGGCATGAAGTTCCAGTTGTTACCGGATTGTTGGATAAGAGCGATTTGTAATAAAGAATCAAAGGTTGTATTTTGACATAAGAATGTATTTTCAATCATTACACCAAAGGCTAGACCACCTTCCCACCAATAATATGGACTTTGAAAGTTACCCTCTCCACTATAGTAGTCTAATAGACCTTTTTGAATCAATGCGGTATCAGAACAGACTGAAGCACTGTCTGTGACTGTTAAGGACAAGGCCTTTGATAGAGGTGCTACAACTATTAATAGAAGCACATTCAATAGCTGTAATAGTTTCATATTTTATTGTAATTAGTTTCTATTTGTTTAGCTATATAAAAGAAGAAATTTAATTACTTTGTTGTTATTATTTCCTGTATCACTATGTTTATAGGTACTCCTTAATGCTATTAATTGTATTAATCAAAGTGTGTATTATTTGATCTTGATTAATTAGAAAAAAAAAAGAAGAAATTATTTTAAAGGTGAAAACCCATTGGAAAAAAAAAAAAAAAAATACGGGGGAAAAAGTTACATCTGTAACAGTTTTTTTTTCAATTTTGTTTATATAGAACTGTTTTTTTAGGAAATTATAAATAGTAACAATTTTTTCAAGAAATAAAGCCACCCTTTCGGACATAATCACATAAACAACCTCATAATCACTTTGAATGATTTAGAATCTGTTCTTTGACCATATCAGCAACTTCATCATTGAACTTTTCTTTTATTTCTTCGTATATCAAGTCCATCTTATCATAGCCTCCATAATCTTTCACTATTCTCTTGTATGTGCTTATAACAAACATGGAGAACTCCATGTACCATCTATGTCTCCAAATAGATATGTTGACAAGATGGGTGATGATTTGGTTATCTAAATCATCAATCCACTTTGTGACAGTTTCTGAAGACAGCACATTGGCAAATGCCTTCTTCACAAGCTCATCTCTTTCTTCAAACAATATAGGAACCATATTCTTAGAAGCTATGTTTGAAAATCTAATACTCAAGGCTTGTTGGTAGGCAAACTTGCTTTCAGCCTTCTTATTCAATCTTGTACTCAAGTTACCCAACAACTCATATTCAAAACAAGATCCTTGGAATATGGTCTTGTCTGCATCGTGTCCTAGATTTTCTCCGCTAGTAAGCTTCAATAATTCTAGTTGCCACTTGTTGAAGTACTTCAAGTCCTTGTAAAGGATCATAAACATAGAATCCAACCATCTACTGCATACTCTCTTTGGTTTGTTTTCGGATTCCACAATATCCATAGAAACAGCTCCAGGTCCATACTCCTCATCCATTATAAATATTTCACTTCTTATATCCAACAATCTATCCCAAGAAATAGTGGAAATCATATCAACCAAAAGTGCATAACACTTGGAATAACCTGATTTAAGATTATTACCTGGCAAGTCTCTTAGAATATGATCAACTTGATCTGTTTCTCCGTATACCTCTTCAGATGATAATCCTGTTATGTCCTCCATAACAACATCAGTAGGTAACGGCAAATGGATGTTTTGACTGTCAATAACAGACTTGAATCCTGTTCTTAATAATACAAATGCATCTTTCAAGTTTTCTAATGGTGCATTGTTCAAAGCAACCAAGGCTTCTTCAATTTTGCCATCCATGATCAGTACTTTAGACAAAAGAATCCATGGTTGGATTTCTTGTGGTTGAATTTTGGCAAAATGAGTAGCCACTTTTTTGATTTCATCCAAAGTTGAAACTTGAATTTCCTTTGAAGTGCTGCTTAGTTCTAATAAAATTTCTATTTGCATTTCTAGTAATTCAGCATAATAATCTGTACAATATTCCTTGTCTTGCTTTGATAAGCTGTTGATTTCATTGATATCTTTGATAATGGCACCTAGTGCATCTGTTACTCTACCGTTGATGTACATCAATTTAATCTTCAAGTAATTCAGCTTTAGCTTCAATAAGCCCTTTTTACAACCAAGAATTATACCATCAACAACTTTAAAGGCCAATTCATAGCTATCACTTAATTCAACAATCTTCAAAAAGGCAAAAACAGCATAGTTGTTAAGAATTGTAGTGGTAATCTTATCTTCTGGTGATCCTGTCAAATGGCCGTAGTTGAAAATACTCTTGAAATTTAAGATAAACATCTCGGCTGTATTGTTAATTGCATCATTAGCTAATGGGTTTAATATTTTACATTCAACAATACTACTATTTTCTGTACCGAATTGGTTGCCGTTCAAATGGGCAATCAGTCTTATGATACTACCCATGTAACAGTTCATCCATAAATCGTCTTTGATTGTAAAAAACTTGCTTTCTGGAGCAATATTGAATTTTCCAAACTTTAAGTCATCAACAAAATCACAATTGACATCTGTGTAGTAGATACTGACTTGACCTGAGAAGTACATTTTTACATGGATATCGACATACTTGAAAGGATCATATGTAACATATTCTATCCAACCTACTTTAAATTTCTTGACAGATCCAAACCATAATTGACCTTCTTTTACATCAGACAATTCAGTTTGGTTTCCATTTTCAATACCGTCTTTCAATTGCTTCAAGTATGATACTATACTGTTAGGATCAGAGTTGTCAATACCTATAGTATAGAAATGACTTGTCATTTGTTCCTTTTTTTTTAAATTAAACAGAAAGTCTAGAGGGGAATTCTTTGGCAAGTAGTTGCTTTCATTTGTGGTATCTGATGGATCTTGCAAGTACTTGTAAACCTGGACTAGATCTGGAGGTCCTAGGTATTCACCATCTTTAAGAGACTTTACCTCAACTGGAACTTCTTGTAAATGGTTTGACCAAAGTCTTAATGATTTCTGTCTTTCAAATAGAGCCTGGGAAAGATAATCATCAGTTACCTCAGGTATGGTTGATTGGTTTAGTAACATTATGTAGTATTAGTAAAAAAGAAAAAGAAAAGAAGAGCAATGTTTTGTTGTTTTAGTTATCTATATTTATTACAAGTAACAGCCAATTATAAATATATAGACTCTTGTATTCAATAGCAATTATGAATTGTTTTTGTTTGGGTGTTTTTTTCACTGCTTTATTGAGTAATACTGATCAAGTGTGAATTATTAAAAGCTGCACAAAACTTTAACAGCAGCAAAAAAAAAACGCCCCTTTTGATTTTTTTTTTAAACCATAAAGCATGTTCGTGTAAACAACAATTTTAAGACTCTTGAATCGTGTTCAATGAAAATCACGTGCATTGTTAGGGTCAGCATAAAAAAACATTTCATATATACTTCTATTGCTTCATCTTCTTGGTAGGATTTTCATTGGTATCTTCAACATTAGACAAACAGTATTTTTCAGGGGGTAGTCTCATACCATATAGAGTAGGTAGCTTAGGTAATGGTTTTTTGTTTCTTTCCTGGGCCAATTGTAACATTAGCTCCTTTGGCTGGGATACCTGTTTGAATTGGAACTGTGTTTTGGTGTTTATGGCCAGTCTCAAATCATCAACTGTCATTCTTGATCCGTTCAATACCTTTTTTCTCAATTCCTCAATGTTGTCTGTATGGTTGATATCAATTGTACTTGGTTCCCCAGTTACATTAGATCTTGTATGGATAGGTGCAGGCAAAGGCTTAGGTTGGTTTACGACTGCAAATTCATTGTATTCCAAGGCTTCTTCTAGAATTTCCTTGGTGTATCTGTATGAAAAGTCTAGAAGTTGTAGTAATACTGTATCTTCATATTCATCAATTCCGTGTGCCCCAAGAAGCAAATGCAAAGTCTTTAAGTCCCTAGGTATGTTATTTTTCAAAAGCTGTTCGTTAGCTGGGGTATTTTTTGTCCCATTAATAACGTTTTTACTATCGCTGCTGTTCATAGTGTATGAATTAAAGCAAGTATGTGGTTTGTGTTACTATATTTTTGAACATAGAAAACACTAAAAAAACAGAAAGCTTTGGGATTTTTGAGTTTGCCAAAAAAAAAAAAACAAGAAAAAGAAAATTGTAGTTTTGCACGTGACCGTAGTAAAAAAAAGACAATATCGAAATAGTTATATGTTAACAAAGCAATGTACAGAAAAACCATTGATAATAATTGTCATCGAATAAGGCAATAAATGTGTTAAATAAACCTTATTGATAAAAAGCACATTTAAATTATAATCATATATAAGGAATCACAGTAATTAGTTGTAAATTATGAGTTTTTTTTGACAAACTTCATTTGGTGGATGACCATATTATCTCCGATCATACCATTTACAGTGGAATATTCCAGAATCATCTAAATTTTTTTTTGCTTTAGTCAAAATTATCTCCTACGCTAGTGGACATCACGTATATTACATGAACTTTTTCCCCTGTGTGTCAGTTTTTTCCCCCCCTTTGAACTCGACAATATCTTTCATAGAAAATTTTTTTATATAATTTAATACGTCAATCATATATTACACTTTTGGAGTTTTATATAAAGCAATGCAATTATTAAATATATTTTTATTAAAGAAAATTGTATAAAAACCATAAACAAATATATAAAGAAAATAAAAATGTCTGACTGGGATAGTGAAGTAATTATTGGTAAAAAAGCTAGAATCGGTGGTGGTGGTCCAAGAGCCAATGTCGCCAAATCTCAATCTCAAATCAATGCTGCCAGAAGATCTGGTTTAGTTGTTGGTGTTGAAAAGAAATATAACTTCGGTAACAAGAAGGGTGATGTCGAAGGTCAAAGATTAACCATGATTGAAAGATCCGAAGGTGATATCATTGCCACCAAGAAGCTAGATGCTGCCATTCCACTTGCCATGCAAAAGGCTAGACAAGAAAAGGGTTATTCTCAAAAGGATTTAGCCAACAAGGCCAATGAAAAGCCAAATGTTGTCAATGATTATGAAACCGGTAAGGCCATTCCTAACCAACAAACCCTAGGTAAGTTCGAAAGAGTCTTAGGTGTCAAGTTAAGAGGTAAAGATATTGGTGGTCCATTATTCAAATCCAAGAAATAAACTAAGTGAATATCTTGACTTATATAAACCATGATAAATTGAAATAAACTTTAATGATAACGAAATAATAATAGGAAATTAGATAAGGAAACATAATTGTGAAAGTGATTAATGATACTCAATAATTTCAAATAAAAAGAACAGTACCTGCCTATCTTTTAACCTACCAAAACATTTCTATATATACATATATTTTGCAAGTAATTCAGTATCAATGACAGTCGGGTTATTGATGATCTCTTATTAAATTTAGAAGGATGATTTCCTTTTTCTTCCTTTTTTTTTTTTTTTTGTTTCTCGAAATTTTTTACCAGCTAGTTTTTTTATTTGGTGGGAATTTCCAAAAGCATAACAAAATATTTTTTCTTTTGTAAAACAAAACATATTTTTATCGTAACCATTACGTTTCAAAACCAAAAAGAAGATACTTTAACATTATGTCTACTAGCTGCTCTTTTACATACAAACATGAAGCCAATGAAGTCTATGACATTTCAGGCAAGGCTCTTAAATTAACCACTGCCGATGACATCAAGGAAATCATCGAAGACTTGTCCAAATATGAAAAAATCACCAAGATTGACATCTCTGGTAACACCATCAGTGACAAGCCATCCAAGGTCTTGGCTGATTTTATGAAATCCACTCCAGCCGTATACGAAAACTTGGTTGAATGTAACTTTGCTGATATCTACACCTCCAGATTAGTCGATGAAGTTGTTGAATCTTTAGACTTATTTGCTGGTGCATTCTTGAAGTGTGATAAGTTGGTTTACATCAACTTGTCTGACAACGCCTTTGGTTTAAGAACAATTGATACCTTGGAAAAGTTCATTGCTGAAAAGACTTCCTTGGTCCACTTAATCTTAGCCAACAACGGTATGGGTCCATTTGCTGGTGAAAGAATCGGTAAGGCCTTGTCTTTGCTAGCCATTGCTCAAAAGGAAAGATACAACAAGACCATCTTGGAAACTTTCATTTGTGGTAGAAACAGATTGGAAAACGGTTCTGCCAAGTACTTATCAACTGCTTTCTATTCATTTGATGAATCCTTGAAGACAGTAAGATTATTCCAAAACGGTATCAGACCAGAAGGTATTAGACAATTGATTGAAGGTTTATCACATTGTAAAAATATTGAATGTGTTGATTTACAAGACAATACCTTCACTTCTGGTCCAGGTATCAAGTTTGCCCAATCTATGGCCAAGTGGACTAGCTCCTTGAAAGAATTGAACTTGAATGATTGTTTGATCAAAGATGCTGGTTCCAAGGCTATTTTGGAAACTTTATCTTCAAGTGGGTTCAAGAACTTGGAAATCTTAAAGTTGCAATTCAACGAAATTAAACAAGATACTTTGGAAGATGTCATTATTCCTATTCTAAAAGAAGAAAAGCTTCCAGCTTTGAATCTACTAGAATTGAATGGTAACTTCTTTGAGGAAGATTGCGATGCTATTGAAGAATTAAGAGAGATCTTTGATGGTGAATTAGATGAACTAGATGACTTTGAAGAAGAAGATTCCGATGAAGAATCTGAAGATGAAGCTGAAGAAGACGAAGAATCTTTAGACTTTGATGCTTTAGTCGATGGCTTAGCCAAGTTGTCAGTATAATTGAAACACAACTATAGATACAAATAATACGTATATAATAATAATTTTAGGTTTTTTTTTTGTTTAAATTATTTATAAACTTGGTTGAGTTTCAGCAGTAATTTCTTGGGTATTTGTATGACTTTCGTTATCTGCTGAAATCATACTGTTTTTTAATGAACGTTTTTTAGTTCTTTTAATTTTTAAATTGCTTTCAAATTGATGAATTATATCGTCCTTAGCAGCAAATTTATTTTCCAAAAACAATTCAAGCTTTTTCTTACTTTTGTCTTTGAGTAAAATCAAAGGAATCTTTTCAATATGAACCCTTATAATCAAAGGCTGTTTCGCTGATCTGTTGAATGCGTAGAAACATTCAAGTAAAGAGGGAGTGATTTGCAACAATTGATATTTGCATTTTTTAGTTGGAGTTTCTGAGTTCAATTTTGACAACTTTGTTTGATTGAAATTTAAGACAGATTTGTACCAGCTCAATGGGTTTCTTAAATCACTATTTTGCTGGTCATTTTCATGTGCTAAGCAAATATGGTTACTTTCATCTAGTGGCACAGCTTCAAGTTTATAATACGTTAATGTAACATTGTAAAAATACTCGTTATCAATATTGTCTGAAATTGTTACTAAGTCAACCAATTTTAAGAAAGCATCATATCTAGGGCTTAAACTTTCCTTAAAGATACGAGTTCCATTCTGGGTGCACATCTTATCGTGAACAATTTTTAGTTCATTTGTCATGACATTAACTTCAGGGAAGAAGATGACAGGGGTTTTGCTATTGTAATTTATAGCATCACTATTTGCTTTGATTTTATGGTTTTCGTTCTTTTGGAACATCTTTATGATAGTTTTGAAGCCGGGAATTTTGATCACTGAACCCCATAATAACATATAATTTGGTACAGCTCCACCTTTATTGTTTTGAAATATGTACTGCAATAGTATATAGTCAAAGATTGATCTATGATTAGACATAGCAAACTTTGCATGCTCTAAATCCAAGATACTCTGTGTATCTAAATCACCAGTAATTACAAGTTTTATATGTGCCTTTGTATTATCAATACTTTTTTTAAATAAATTATTCCAATAAAAAGACTCTAAATTAGATTTCCAGATTGCAACAAAGTTGTCTTTAGAATACATATGAACCTTGAATTCTTTATGAATTTTGGTAGTGATTGACCCCGCTATTGGTATTCTTTTCCAAACTTTTTTGAATAAAACAAAAAAGCTGCTTATAACTGGCATCGTTTTAAAGAATTGAGCATATCCTAGAATCCATTCCAAAAGAATAATTAATTCGTAAACAAAATAGTATAAAAATTGAGTTATCAAAAGTTCAGCAATCGAAAAGAAATCTTGAGTTTTTAATTGAAACCAATAAGTATGCAAATCGCCTATAAACAAGGTTTGTAGAGAAGACAGAATGTGTTTACTTTCTGAGATCATGATAATAAACTGACGTTATTTTTTGGTTAAATTAAAAAAGACTCTCCATTAAGTTTTCTTTCTTGAAGTGTATTTCTGTGGCTGTTTTATTTTTTTGTTTCTTAAGTAAACAAAAATCCTTAAAATAACCGCGTTTTGATTAAATATTTGTTATCATTACCGTTTACGGAAATACCATGGGTTTAATCAAATCTATCCACACTAGTTGGAATTCATTTATGCTCAAAAAAAAGAAAAAAAAAGAAGTAATAATTACATATTAGCACACAAAAATAGCAATTCTTAAATAATTGAGGGGTTTCAAACCAATTTCAAAACGCTTTGTTTGTCATAAATTCATTTCAAAATAGCTATATAACTATAATTTTACTAATATTTTGTCAATATTACCAAACACAACCAATGTCCTTTAATCAGTCAACCCCAATAACTGCAGCTGATATAGAAAAGCTAGCTGATGAAGCACTAAAAAATCTATCAGACAAAACATTTTACACTGACCCAAGTAAATCTCCTATAACTGAAAGAAGTATATCTACAACACTTAATTTGGAACACAGCGAAGTCGAAGCTGTAATGAAAATGGCTGAAATTACTAATAATAAAACTGTGGATTTAAAAACCAAAAGCAAGGAAGTGTTAATAGACATTGAAACAATACAGCCTCCGGTTTTGAACACAAACAGTGGTGACATTCCTTCTCTGAAAGTTGTCAAAGTTGAAGATACTAAAATAAATTCTGACACTATAGTAAAAGACCCCAAAAATGATTTAAATATTTCTAATAGTACAAGCGACTTTGCTCTAATAAAACTTTCCACTGTGGATTCAGAGGTGGGCCATAGTTACATCGATAAACCATTGGTTCCTGATACTGATATAATTGTGAGTAATTCCAATAAACCAGTGTCAACTGCTCGAGTAATAAATCATAACGATAATCTGGCATCAGACAGTGAAAACAGTACAATTTATATTACAAAGTCTCTGAGAGCTCTAATAAGAGAACCAAAAAAAAATGTGTCAAGTGAAATCACAAAAGTTAAGCTTTATATGCCTAAAAAATTTGTGATGCAATTGGAACAGAGCTGGTTTTTCAATATTAGAAAAGAATTTGATGTCACAATCGAGCTATCTAGCTATAACAATGATACAAAGAGCTTAGCAGTGACAATTACTGGTTTGCCAAGAAATGTTTCAAATGCTTGTGGTAAAATAGCTGAAGCAAAAATACGTATTTTGCATAAAAACAGAGAAGATATCAATGCACACACTTGCAAAATCTACATGATCGAGTCCAAAAGAACTTGTGAAATGCTTGCAACCTTTCAAGAACAATTTTTGCAATTTACAAGTCAGAAATATCAGTGTTACATTACTGTTGGAAGTGATGAAGACCCAGTTGGAGATGAAGACATAATAGCGTTGAGTGGCAACTCAATAAGTATTAAGAATGTTGTTTTTGAAGTATTAAGAAAAATCGAATCAAGTATTATAAAAGTAGCAGCCAAACCTAAAAGTACACAAACAATAAGAGCCAATAAAACAAAACCAAGATCTACCTCAAACAAAGAATTATTGACTGACAAGGACAAAACAGATGACAATATAGTAAAGCCCATAATTTCATTGAAAGTTCCAGAGATCCCAGATGGCTCATTTGTTAGTCATTTAAATGATTCTTTATTTTCCGAGTCACTATTGTATTTGAATGAACCATCGGTAAGAAAAGAGCTTTTGGATTATGAAAACATCAACATTATTTACTATAAAATTTTTCAAAAAAATGGAAACTTAGAAATATATGCTGGGTTTGATGCAGTATACAAAAGTATTTTTGCTAGAAATACGATTAAAAATTATGAGATTGGTTATAATGTACACTTTGATATGAGTTCATGGAACGGTGCCAAAGAACAGAAGTTTACCTTACTTGCCTCTGTCCCAAACGCATTCAAAGTTTTAGACAAAATAAACGACAGAATTAATATGCACAAGAAGAAACCATGATATATGCAGCGCTTAATATATATTTATAAATTAGTTCTTTTCCCAATTTGGTTTTAATTATAAAAAGGGAAATTTTTGGTGTTTTGACACGAAAAAAAAAAAAAAAACTGTACTCGATTTTTTCTTTTAGGCGTTTAAAAAGTGGGACATACACATTACAGATTTTTTTTTTTTTTTGGCGTCATATAAAGCAAATGGACTTTTATAATGAACATCATATCAAAAAATTATTATAATTACAGACCTGAAACACTCCCAGTTAAATCATATTCTCTTGTTTAACTTATTTTAAGAGAAATATGGCTAAGGTAACTCATCATTTGAAAACCGAAGTCAATTATATAAAAAAACATAAGTTGCATGTTCCACCAGAAATGGCTATTACCAATTTCATAAAAAGAGGTGCAAACATCACTGTGTATAAAGAAGATGGCTTAGATAATCTGATACGAACATCTGCTCAGAAGCCTACTATACGAACTAATACTGAAGTTGCTGAGAATACATTACCTCCAGCAACTCAAACATCTAGGGCCACAAATAGTACAAGCCCTACATTTACAGAAGCTCCACTAAAAAATACAAGAGTTCAAAAAGAACCCAGTAAACAAGCTTCACCACCTAGAAGAGATACAAAAAAACCGCGTTCAATTGTTACCAATTCTAATGCCAACAATGCTATAACTACACGAGACCTAACGACAACAAACAAAACTCTCGAGTTGAAACAAAATGATATTGATGAGCTTGAGATATATAAAAAGATAGTTAAACTTCTTGAGGATAAGTGTGTTATTTTAGAAGCAACATCTCTATCCCAAGATGACAAAAAGAAGAAGATCAACGGAATAAATAAACACATAATCACCACTAAGAAGAAGCTGTATTCAGAAAACAGAACAAAGAATCAAGATGCATCTATATCTAAGAGCTTTAACGAATCTGCATTCATAAATCAAAAAGAAAACATTGAACTACCTAATGACAAACAAGACGATTTGTTTTCTCAAGTTTATAACGAAGCTGCTGCTGATGACTCTGACAGCGATGATTCTATGATAATCATGTATGCTCAACAACAACTGGAATTAGAAAAGAGATCTAAAACATCAAACCAACCTGTTCTTTCAAATCCACAGAATAATGATGACTATATGAATGCTGATTTTAGTGATTTTGATAATAACGGAGTTGTCAACACCAGTATGAGTAAAAATATAGTCGATAATAGAAACTTTGAAGATTTTGACAATGTCTCTCTTGCCAGACTTTCAATGAATAAATCTGCCAACACAGATATTACCGATGAGGCAGAGTCGGAAAACTCTCAATACTTTGACTCACAGCAAGAGTACAGTGAACACAACAGCGATAGAGAATTTGTTGATGATGATGAGGATGGTATTGTACACGGTAATGAATCGTATGTTCCTATGAAAGATGATACCGGATCATCATCAATCGAGGAAATAGATGATGAGAGTATTGCGGATTTAATCTTAAATGATAACTCAATGATACATGACCATTCTCGTAATGATAAAAATCGTGAAGTAGTAGAATCGTCAGATGATGATTTTGAAATAATTGAAATTAATAATAACACAGAGGATGAAAGAGAAGCGAATGTATCTGATGAAGACTTTGAGGTTATAGACAAGGATTTTGAGGAAATATCATCTCAAAATATGAAACCAGTGGTAAAAAGAGAGAAAAATGTACTAAACTTTGATCTTGAAAGCGTTTCTGAAGAAGAAAAAGTTGAAGTACTGGCGACAAATACTATAAATAACTATAGCGATTTAGACAGCGCTACGGACAGTGACTTTGAATTGGAAGCTGCTGTACTGCAACAAATTAATAACAGATCAGTTTCTCAATCATCCACTATTAGACCTACAGGAACCAACAGGTATTCATGGTCAGATGAGCTAGAACACAAGTTGCAATATAGTTTCAAATTGAATTCATTTAGAGAAAACCAATTAAATGCAATAAACGCTGTTTTAGGCGGAAATGATGTTTTTGTCTTGATGCCTACTGGTGGTGGTAAGTCTTTATGTTATCAACTACCGGCAATAGTTAAAAGAGGTAGAATGGAGACCACTGTAGTTGTTTCACCTCTAATTTCGTTGATGCAAGATCAAATAGAGCATTTAAAAAAGTTAAACATCAGTGCAGAAATGATTTCTTCAAAAGAATCAGCAGAATCTAGAAAGGATTCTTTTAGAAAGTTCAGAAACGGAGAACTAGATATGATTTACTTATCCCCTGAAATGTTGAGCAAATCACAGCAATGTAAGAATACTATAAAGATGCTACATGAATCTGGAAAGTTAGCGAGAATTGTTATCGATGAAGCCCATTGTGTATCAAGTTGGGGTCATGACTTTAGACCCGACTACAAATTGTTAGGATTTTTCAAGCAAGAGTATCCTGATATCCCCATGATGGCACTAACAGCTACTGCTTCAGTGAAGGTCAAAATCGATATTTTGAATCAACTAGGAATACAAAATGCCCAAGTATTCCAGCAAACATTTAATCGTCCAAATCTTATTTACATGGTTAGACAGAAAACAAAAAACTCGACATTTGAAATGATAAATGAAATCAAGACAAGGTTTCCAAGATTTACCGGTATTGTTTATTGTAACTCGAA
>JAJMDJ010000320.1:0-12482 GCA_030573495.1 Hanseniaspora nectarophila
GGAACAGTTAAAGTCAACCGATTAGGATTGGAAACTTTGGATGAGAAAGAAATTACTGAAGAAGATATGACCATCAGAAACAGTTCTATAGTAAATAGAAGCATGAGATCGGATTTGAGAGATGTGTCTAATGGCACAAGTGTTTATGAAGATAATGCAGACAAGTTTTCTATGCTTTCTTCACAATTCAAACATGGGAAATTGAGTCATAATGGGATTAGTCACAAACCAAGTAACATTAGAGTAATATCAGGTGGCTTTGATGATTACGACGTTTCCAGCATGGACTATTCTTTTAAGTCAGCCCATGAAGACATTTTGCTAGATATTACTGAAGACATGAGTGGAGAGGAGGATGAAGAAAATGAAGAAAACTTGGAGGCTTTGTTGAACCAATTTATTAAAGAAATTATTGTAAAAAGAGTCAACAACAATCTGCAGTTGGCAGCTTTGAAGAAAATAAAAGAACTACAAAGACCTAGTGTAAGATATGACCACAAAAAGACTAGCTCAATTAACGACACTAATGTTAACAACACCAAGCTTAATATTCCTAGAAGCTTGTCCTTGCCTGTGGTGAGAATTAGTTATAATTAATTGATGTTTTTCGTTTTAGGAAAATATTAAATGTGCGGGTGAGTTGAGTTTCTGTATATAATCTCCGTTATCGGACATAAACTCTAATCAGTCATTTTTAAAATTTTTTTTTTTTTTTTCCATTAGATTTTCGTCTCAACATATATTCCCATTTTTCTCACCTAAGTCAAGATTAGACTCAAATATATATATATACAACCCATATCATGCTTCATATTATTAATAGACAACAGCGTAGAGCGGTTGTTGGAAAACATGCAATTACATTCTCAATCAAAAGACTTATATCGTCTAATAACAATTCATCAGAAATAAGTGGGTCAACAAATACCACAGAAGTAGGTGCGGAATCTACTATTACAAATGAAAATATACTATCAAAACCACAAGGAATGGACTCAGATGAGAAAGCGGACAAATCATCTCAAAGGGAGAACTCAGATATCAAACTAAACAAGCACAGAAACACACACACTTCTAACTACAAAAGCTTCCCTTCATACAAGACTCTTAAAATGAAAGACGATGTTTTATCGAATTTGTACGAATCATGGAAGTCTGAGGATCTAAAACTTGTTGGGTTTGATTTGTTCAACTATGAACTGTCGCCAATCTCCTTTTTAGCTAGTGAACCATTGTATAAAAAGAAGCAAATTGTACGAGATAACGATGATGAGAACGATTTCATGGCTATAGACGAAGACGAAGTGGTTGAAAAACACCACTCAGCTTTGAATGATGCATGGAGCTCAAGCAAAAATACCAAAAACACTTTGGAATTGCCAAAAGTCTTTAGATACAAAGTTGGGGACTTACACAAGTTGTTCTTACTAGAAAGTAATGACAAAATCCAAGCAATTTTGAACTCACAAAGTTCAAAGAAAAGAGAAAAACTAGGTATTGAAGGTTCTTTTGCTAAGCTTCTCAAAGCAAACACAAGACTCTTTAACAAAGAAAAAGGGGTAAGTATGACTGGTATGGGTAGGAATGTAGATTGGGATAAAACTGCAACCCACATAAACCCAAAAGACTTCATTTTCAAGAAACCAACAATTCACATCATTGAGCATGAGAAAATTACCGAACAAGACGAAATAAATGATAAAAAAATGATAAAGCAAATGGCCATGGGTAGCATTTTGAACAAATCAGTAAAAAAAGTTGATGTTTCAAAAGATGCAGATCCTTTAACTGTTTTCCAAAACTTTGTATCCACAACTTTGAACCAAAAGAACAATCTACAATCAAGAGTCAGAAAAGTCAAGGGTAGAAAGAGATTTACATTAAAAGATGATGAAACCGATCCAAAGAAAAAGTAATCTTTAATTTTTTATTTTTTTTTATAAATCATATATATCTAATTATCTAATTAACGTTTCTAATGATAACAGATGGAGAACCTGGAACAGCGTTTTCAATAGCTTTGGAGGCACCTTGTGGTAATGGAACACCTTCTTCCTTGGTAGTAATAGAAGTGGCGGTTTCAGAACCTGGAGCAATAGCTAGAATTTCAACAGAGGCAATCTTGTCCTTGTTGATAGCTTGAACAGCTTGCTTAATGGAGTCGTTCTTGTGAATCTTTTCCATCAATTCAACTTCATTGAAAGTGGTCTTGTTGTTGAAGACAACTTCGGCTGGTTCACCAGCAGCTAATCTTTGCTTTAACTTGGAGATGAATGGCATGACCTTCTTCATATCCTTACCATCAACCTTGGTCTTCAAAACACCATTGTCATTTAGCTTATCATCTTCATATAATTCCTTGGCAACCTTCAAATACTTGTTTTGCCATTCAGGGAAGTCAGTACCAACTAAGACAACGATCTTGACATCGTTTTCAGCATTGATATCACTTCTACCCTTCTTCAACTTCAAACCTTGACCTTCAGTTTCTCTGATGGATTTTTGTAAAGATCTTATGTAGTTTAATGAGTCAATAACAGAAATGTCAACTGGCTTGGAGGCTCTTGGGAACTTGGCGTTTTGGACAGAACCCTTGTTACCCAATAATTCTCTGTAAATGAAGTCACAGAAATGAGGAGCAATTGGGGATAGTAACAAGGCTTGAGTTTCAATGTACTTCAAGACTAAGTCCTTGTGCATACCCTTACCAGTTTCAGTGACAGAATCTCTGTAGTAATCTCTGGAGTTTTGGAAGTCGAATAAACCTAACTTCAAGGCATTCTTGTAGTTGGTTAAAGTGTATTGTTCATAAGTCTTTTCAACAATGTCATCCATTTCAGTATCGAAACCCTTATCGAAGATTTCGTCATATTCACCGGTTCTCAAGTCGTCTCTAGCCAAGACTTCTTCAGCCCATTCCTTCAAAACATACAATCTTAAGATAGCAGCATTGGCATTGGATTCATCAAAGTTGGCATCTTCAACGGTATCACCAGCATCAGCTAAGGCAATTCTGGAGGCATCAGCACCAAACTTTTCAACAATTTGCTTCAAGGTCATGAAGTTACCAGTGGACTTGGACATCTTTTGGTTGTTCAACATTAAGTGACCATTGGCTCTGATACCCTTAGGCCAGAACTTCTTAGGGAATAAGGCAACGTGGGTGTAGATGAAGAAGGTTAAATGGTTGTTGATCAAATCCTTACCGGAAATGGAAACATCTAATGGGTAGAAGTATTCGAATTCTCTTCTCAAGTGTTCCAAGGATTCTAACTTGATATCAGTTTCAACAGTATCCTTGTGTTGGAAAATGTAATCAAAGACATCATCAGTCATTTCTTCAGCCTTGATACCTAGTGGACCAACTTCTTGACCATAGTAATCAGTGAATAACAAATGGGCAATGGTGTAGAAGGATTGGTAAATGGTGGAATCAGACAAGGATTCAACCAAGTACTTTGGATCCCAAGGCAACTTGGTACCTAAACCATAAGATCTGGAAACGGCCCAGTTACTCAACCAGTTCAAGGTACCTTCAAAGGCATTCTTGACTTCAGGAGCAAAACATTCCATTTGTTCCAAACATTCTCTGGCTTGAACCTTCCAAGATTCTTCACCGTAATCAACATACCATTGATCTTCTAAGGAAACAATACAGTCATCACCGGATCTGGAGATAACCAAACCTTCAGGTTCGTTGTAAACAAAGGCGGTACCTTCGGCAATCATATCAGCCTTTAACTTAGCCTTGGCAACTTCAACCTTTTCACCCTTGTATTTACCAACAGACATAACACCTGAGTAGTAATCTTCCTTGTAGGCAATCTTCTTGGCTTCAGCCAACTTGACGGAGTCCTTTGGAGATTGGATCTTCATTTCTTCACACAAGGTCTTGGCAGTCAAGTTACCGTACTTTTCGGTATCAATGATTGGCAAGACTTCCAAGTCCTTGACCCAGTCGTTGTCAATACCGTAGTAAGCAGACTTGTTCTTTAAGTCAGACAAGGTCATGAAGTCATCTGGAGAGTTGGATGGAACACAAGTAACGACACCGGTACCCTTGGTAGCAATAACAGTTTCCATAGGTAAGATTCTCAAGTTGGATTGTTGAGCCAAAGGTGGGTTGATCTTGGTACCAATGAAGTCCTTACCAGAGATGGTAACAACTGGCTTGTAGTAACCTCTTTGTGGGGTAATCTTTTGGTAAGCCATGTTCTTGTAGGCTCTTTCAGTGGTAACATAGTAAGAGTCACCGTTGTCAAAGATACCGTAATCAATCTTTGGAGAGACAAAACAACAAGTTTGACCGTACATGGTTTCAGGTCTCAAGGTGGCAGCAACAAAGTATATCTTCTTAGACTTGTCGAAATCAGCAACAGCATCAACAATCTTTTGAGCGTTTTCAGATAATTCAGTGGCTTCAATCTTGATACCAACGTATTCTTGAGGAGTAATACCTTCACCAGATTGTCTGTCGTGATCCATACAGGCTTGACCATCCTTTTCAGAGTAAATAGTATATCTTTCACCGAATTTGATCTTACCAGATTCCTTCATCTTGTTCATTTGCCATCTGATGAAGGCATCGTAGTAAGGGTTGACATCAGTGGTAACAAAGGATCTTCTCCAATCAACCTTGGCACCAATAGATTCACAATCTTGTTGACATAGTTCTGGGAAGTAGTTCAACCAGTAAGCAGCATCGGCAAACTTCTTGACTTCTTCTTTGGTAATACCCAATTGCATCATGATTTCGAATTGGTACTTACCTCTACCTTGCTTGGCTTGGGCCTTAGACTTCTTGGCCTTAAACTTGGTTGGGTCAACTTCCTTGTCCTTGTTTTGCAATTCCTTTTCTTGTTCCTTCTTCAATTCTTGTTCTCTTTCTTCTTCTTCAGTAGGTAAGTTTTCAAAGTTTTCACCAAACATTTCGATTTCTCTCTTCAACTTATCAGCACAAGCTAAAATAGGCATACCGGTACAATGGAAACCTAATGGGAACAAGGCTCTCTTACCGTTCATTCTTTCAAAACCAACACTGAATTCAACCTTGGATAAGGTGAAACAATGACCAGCATGTAGAACACCATTCATGTATGGGTAGGCCATAGAAGACATGAACTTAGGGTACTTGGCATGCATTTCCTCGGAAGTCATGTCAACAGTGTCTTTATCGGTGATGGCTGGAGCATCAACTTCGAATTGATGTTCTTCAGCCCAGATCTTTTGGTATTTCTTTTCAATAGCAATCAAAGCATCTCTTCTAGCAGTATTTTCCAATACTAAACCTGTACCTTCGGCCATTTTATAGGGGAGTGTATCAGATGATTTGTTTTATTGGTTTTGATGAATGAGTGTTTTTTTTTTTTTACATAAAAAATGGAAATGTTCAGAAAAATGTTAGATGAGTAGAAATTGTAGAAAAAAAAAATTTTTTTTTTCCCAATAACCACGCGGTTGATATTTTCTCACCAGAAAATTACCCTTTTGGGAAAGATCGACATACATAGCATTTTCTTCCAACTCCTGTATCGGAGATTGATCAAATGCATTAAAAAAAGTTTTTATAATAATTATATAAGACATGGTTACAGTTTAGATGATGGTGTGTATCCCCTGTCCTTCAAAGAATGGACTGTGTTGATCCAGGTTGCTGTTGCATGATCCAAATCTCTGGACACTCTGCTGCTTTTAGACAGCTTTCCGCCTCTATTATAATATTTCGCCAGTTCTGTATTACTGTTCATACTATCTTTTTTCTTGTTCAAGCTATTTAAAGCCACTTGCAGAACTGATTTACTGCTCTTTATTTCATCCACTCCAAGCAGTAAATTCACAAGTTGGAAGAAAGACCAAAACCATAACCCAAAGATAGGCAGTCTGGTCAAGTGTGTGTAGATAGAAGGATCCATTAGTATCCCTACATTGATATTGAAGTAGTTCACATTGGGTCTCTTAATCGACAGTATAGTCAAAAACTGAATGACAAAGGTCTTGGCCAATGCGTATCTGAACCAGCAATATACAAAGTTTGGCGATTTGTTGTACTCAGCCAATGTGTCTGACCATTCGTCTTCTTTCAGTGGTGTCTTGGTAATAAGGAAATGCAAGAAACTTGAAACACACACTATACTACCTGAACATTTGTCTAAAAGATCTATCACTTGGAAAATAATCAAAACCTGTGCAATGTAATTGGTTTGGAGTTGAATTTCATAGTCGTCATTTGTGTTGAAATGGCTTGAAGCTATGTACCCACCACCGGAGTCAATGAACAAGTCAAGATGGTCTTCCTTCTCTTTAAAGAATAAACAACTGTTATAAACAGAATCTAAATCTGTAACGTCCATGTACAGGTACTTTATTTGTCCGAATTTTTTCTGTATTTCATCAACGATTGGTGTACGTGATGAATTATCTCTTTGGTATGCATTTGTTTCTTCTTCAACAGAAGACTCTATTATTTTTTCTTTGATTGCATCAAAGTTGGCCTTTGACCTACAAGCGACGTACACCTTTATCCCATGCTTAAAAAGATGCTTTGTAATATGGTACCCACACTTTTTGTCACCATGCAGAACAATAGCTATCTTCTGGTCTTTTTGAAGATCAAAGTACGGCATATCCTCCCAATCAGGGTAGTTGAACTTTTCAAACAGCATGTATTATCTATGTTTCTGGTTTCTTTAAAGTATAAAAGTGTTTCCAATAGGTGAATTATTAATTTTTTTTTTTTTAAAGGGGACGTTTTGGAGTTTTCGTTTCGCATACTCATCGAGCAAAATCGTGAAATGAATATTTGGTAAGCGCCAAAAAAAAAAAAAAATTTATAATTAGAAATAAACACTTTTGGGATAATTATATAATACCACACAACCTTAAACAATCATGGATTACAGCAAGTTTATCTACCAAATAGAGCCTCTTTTTGAAAAAACGAGTCAAGAAATTAAGGATAATAAGGCTTTACATGATCAGATACTGGCCACACTAGATGAACTAGCTGTCTCTTTAAGATCAGACTTCAACAGAGATTTAATCAGACAGTCTTCTCTACTTGATAAATTAGTTACTGTTAAGTATGATTCAAATATAGAAGACCTATACAGTGAACTAGTCCGTTGTTTGGCGAATGCAGTAGCTGATAACGACCAAAATAGAGAATTACTAACACAAAACATCCCATTCTTATTAACATTAAAAGAAGTTGTTGATAAGTTCGATTTCGAAAAGGATTCTAGTGAACATTTTGAAATTGGGAAAAGAAGCTTTATCTTGTTGAGAAATTTATACATCCAAGATTTGCCACAAGATCAAATGGTCAAGGAAAACATGGTGAGCACTTTCTACAAGTTTATACACAACAACGGACATGCCATCATAACAAAATGGGAGAATGAGTATTTGATTGATGTTACAAAGTGTGTTTTTGATTTGTTGAGCTTGTTTTTGGATGACGATGAACTTTACAATGACTCTAAGTTTTACGACAGCAATATCCCTCCTTATAGTTTATTCGTATACCTAATGAATGAGTTTGCTCTTTTGATTTCACACATGAAAGATCATTTCAACACAGATGGAGAGGACATTGATGAAGACAATGAAGATTACGAAGAGCCTGCGATTTTAACAATTTTGGTATTGACATCAGAAATAGTTGAAAAGCTGCTGAAACAATCTGTACAAATCACTGGAGAAGATGAGACTTTACATTCATTGAACTTAATACTCACTGGATTGAGTCACTTGGAAAATTGCAACTTCCAATTTCCATCAAAGCTGATTCTTTTGAGAAGATGCTCGTTTATTATCCAGTGCATGACAAGCAACTTGAGTTTGGACCTATCTGCTAGCGACTACAGAGCAAAGCTGCCTTTTGATATGAGCATTTATACCATAGAGAAAATATCATCTTTGCTCTTCACAGCATTAAACGATGTCAATAATAAAAACTGCTATCAAGTATCTGCGCTATGCTTTATAATAGCCAACAAGTTGGAAGGCAAAGATGAAATGAAAATGTGGAAAACACAAGTCAAATTAAATGATTTCATTCTAAAGGTTTGTGAAAAATACAAGTATGCGGATCCTTACCTATACATTCCAATTTTGGATCTAATCAGAAAATCCATAAGTCTTGTTGATACAATCAACAATGCTGCTGTTTTGAATGTCTTGTGGGATTTGATGCAAAGCCATATTCATGATAGATTGGATATGATTTCTGACTTGGCCAGATTCTACAAGCTTTTGCTGAATAAGATATTTGCTATAGAATATGGGCAAGTGCTATATGGCAGTGGAATTTTAGATTTCTCCAAAATCTACAAAGACGATCCTGTTTTGTGCATGTCATTAGTCTCAAAGCTATCCAGACCAATGATAAAAGAGAGCAAATATGATGAATTGAATAACTTGATGGACACATCGATGAACCAATTACAAGGTAATAATAATATCCTTCCTGATTTCTTCAAGTCCATTGGTGTTTACCTAAGAGAGGTTTCGGTAAAACCCGAGATGAGCACAGAAAAATTCTACATTTCAAAGAACCAAGACAAGTTCATGGAATTGGTGACCACATTAGTCGCTTCTAAAGAAACACAGAACCCAGCTACAATCAACAACTTAAAGTTCTGCATTGGTATGTTGCTATCAAGTGAATCCACCAAGACATTACTGTCAGATGTGTACATCCAAAACCTTAGTGATGTATTTTCACAACTGTAAAATTTTCTAATTGTTTTTAATGCCGATAGCACTTAAGAAGAGAAACATGAAATAATTCAACATTTTTTTTTTTTTATGCACTCATTTTTTGTTGAGTAGGCGCCTAAAATCCATTTACAGCAATGATGATCTTATACAATTTTTTTTTTTTAAAGGGTGTCAACTGTTCATATTCAAGTGGTTGCAAACTGATTAAAGAAACAAAAAAACCCCATTGATCTTTTAATATATAGACATGCCTATAATCACAAAACCTAAAGTTCCCATTACTGAACCACCCACAGAGGTGCGAGAATCATGTCTTTTGCTAGGTTACCTGTCCCTGATCATACAAGCATTTTTGGGTATGGTTATTCTTCTGGCATTGATCACAAAGAGACTTAGGGAAGAGCCTAAGAGAAAAATGCAAATATTCATATACGACATCGTGAAGCAGCTGACAGGTTCTTTAGCGGTTCACTTTATCAATGTCATGCTGTCAATTTTGTTAAGCACAGATGAACCTGAAATAACAGTAAGTTCAGGAACATGCAACAAAATCAAAAATATGACCTTGGTAAGGAAACTTATTCAAAAGTTTGCCACTGTTTACTTTTATGGAGGTATCAGCACCAAAGATATTGGTGATGATGATGAAGACAAATCTCAATGTTCTTGGTATTTCCTAAACCTTGTTTCAGACTGTACCATTGGTGTTTATTTGCTATACTTCATCATAGGAAGAGTGAATAATGTCTTCAAAAGAAGATTTAAGTTTCAAAACACAGAGAGTGGTAATTATTGGGATCTGAAGGTTGACAAGAGACTTGTGAGACTAAACAGATTCAAAGATACGGACTATACTTCAATCATATCCATAAACGGTAAAATTGTAAAAGACAAGGCCTTGCTAGAGGCCATACCAGAAAAATACAAAGAAGGATACAACATTAAATTAAATGGTCCAAAGTTCAAAATATTACTAGTCCAAACCATGATTTTTGTTATCTCCCTGGTAATAATGAAGTTTATAATTTCCGTACTGCTAGAGATAGACGTCATAGGTGGTGTCTTGTTCCATTTGACCGATGAAATTCTGGAATTCTTATCTAAATTGTTCAGACGTGCTGACATCTTCTTTGTGATGTTCGTAGCGCCTTTGTGCTTAAACATATTCCAGTACATCTGCATTGATTCTATTATTAAATTAAAGCCAAACTTGAAGCACTCCAAAAAGCCAGTTGAAGATTCAGAAGAAGACTTGAACAGTAACTTCAGATACTTAATTGATAAAGTATCTTATGAACACTTTGATGAATCTTTACAGTTGCTACCATGAGCGAGTCATGTGACTATTCGGATATAAACATTATCACCCTGAAATTTTATTTCTTTTCTTTTTTTTGTTTTTTCTCCTGGCAACTCCACTAATATTGCTTCTTTTTTTGTTGGATTCATATACAGACTTTGAGAATTACTTAAATAGGAAATTTTGATTCATGGACATTTTCAAAATTACCCAATTAGGAAATTATTTCACAATCAGCAAAATATCCATAATTTTAGTTATTTTTTTTTTTTTTCTTTAACAATTTGAATTTTCTTGAAATAGTTTAATTCTTTTCATCTGCATTTCTCTACTCTGAATAATTTTATTCAAATCAAAATAAAAAATAATAATGATAAAAACCAATTAACAACTAAGGAGTAACAACACATTAATATGTCTAGACCAGCTACTTATAAACAATCCTCTAGAAAGGGTAAAAAAGCCTGGAGAAAAAACATTGATATCGAAGACATTGAAAGCAACCTACAAGAACAAGCTGAAAATGAAATCAACTACGGTGTCAAGAATGTTGAGAGCTTGAAAGACGAAAGTTTATTCGAAATGGATACTGAAGGTGATGATAGATTAGACAAGTTGACTAAGAAATCTCAACACGGTAAAGTTACCAAATCAAAAGATATTTTGAACAAGATCAACCAACAATCCAAGGTTCCTGCTTTGAAGTCTTACACCAAGAACACTCAAAACAAAGACAAGATTCAAGGTGTTGAAAAGAAAAAGCTTAAAAAATTACTGCAATTAGCTGGTAAATCTTTGAAAGGTGATGACAAGGCCAGTGCTCATTTAGAAAGAAGAGGTGGTTTAGTCAAGGGAACCAAGAAGGACTTATGGGGAGATGAAGGAGCTGAAAAGGAATTGAAGACTCCATCTGGATTTTTGACTTTAAAGCAAAAGGATTTTGACTCTATCAAGAACTTGCCAGAAAACTTGTTAAAGCAATCTCTAACATCTTACTCAAAGGGTACAGTTCAACCAGACAGTATGAAAAAGGCTCCATTAGAAGTCTTCAAGTTTGAAGATGCTGTTGTCAATGATGCCAAGTCTTACAACCCAGATATGAAGAAGTGGGAAGAGTTCTTCCAAAAGGAATACTTGAGTGAAAAAGAAAAGGATGATAAGAGAAAGATGATTGAAGAATACAAATTGAGAATTCAACACTTGATGGATACTTTGGATGATAACGAAATTGCTGATTCCAGTGATGACGAAGACTACGATGATGAAGAACAAGAAGAAGATAACACTGAAACCAAGTTCAAGTTGTCCATCAACCCAGCTGTCAAGAATGTAAAGAAGAATAGAACACAAAGAAATAAGGAAAAGAGACACAAAGAAAGATTGAATCTTGAAAAGGAAATTAAAGAAGTTAAGCAAGAATTAAAGGACTTAGAAAAAGTACTAAGTACTGAAGAAAAGGAATTATTAGAAAACGGAAATAATGAAAGTCAACAACAAGATATTAAGAAATTGCCATCCAATTTGGAAATAATTGAAAAGAGAGTTCAAAAGAAGAGAAAATTAGGTACTAAGCAACAAATCATGGAGCCTCTATTAGAAATCAAGTTCAAGGACGAAATGAACGGTTCTTTGAGAAAACTAAAGCCAGAAGGTTCTTTGTTATACGATAGCATGATTAAATTACAAGGTAAGGGTATCATTGAAACCAGAGGTGTCTTCAGAAAAGGAAGAAAGCCTAAGACTAAGCTTACTGATAAGTGGACTTACAAGGATTTTAAGTAGGTTAGATTGTGATTATATATATGGATTTATTATTTTTTTGCAAAATTGATTAAATATTCTCGGGGACAAAAAAAAAGACTGAAAAATAAAATAAAATGGGAAGTTGAAGATGTTTAACTTTGTTGATACAAAAGAGAAACACCCAGACACAAGCACTCATCAAAATTATGACTGTTATTGGGATTGGGTGCGACATTCTCTTTATACCAAGAATAACCAAAATATATAAGAATCCATCTCGACTCAATGGGATAGCCAGAAAAATCAGGCATCCCACAGAATACAAAAATTTCCAGGCACTTGTTCAGCAAGACAATCAACCAGCTGTTATCAACTACTTCTCAAGTATTTGGTGCTGTAAGGAAGCTTACTTCAAAGCACTTACGTACAATGAACAAATGAAGACCCCCTTTTTCCAAATATGTAGAGAATTCTATAAGGCTAATGATGCATCGCAAAACAATAGACCTGTGATTATAAATGATAGAGATGAAAGACATAACATAAAAGTGCAAATATCTCTATCCCACGACACTGATTACGTAGCGAGTTATGTGATACGTTCACGAGGAAGTATGATAGATCAATAGTAATGTTATATACGTTCCGCTACCAATACATTTGCACAAGATAGGGAAAAATTACACCTACGGAAAACTTGTCAAAAAAAAAAAAAAAA
>JAJMDJ010000321.1:0-12254 GCA_030573495.1 Hanseniaspora nectarophila
TTTTTTTTTTTAAAAAAATTTTCGTATTTTAAAATTAGTAAAAAATATATATACAACGGTTCTAGATTATAGTATAATGATATCTCCTTTGTCTTTTTTTTTTCTTACTGTTGATTCTCATTGCCCTGTGGAGGCTTGTTGTTGTTTCCGTACACACCCATCAAACTGTTGTAGTAACTGTTCATGTTATTGTTCAAGAATCCTCCTCCTGCTAAGGACATCATAGTTGAGCTTATTGGACCTTGCTGTGGTACATTGTTATCCCAAACACTAGCCGATGTGGTTTGGTTATAATTTGCATAGTTGTTCTCACTCATTCCTTCACCTTCATTCATCATTGTGCCTGAACTGGCTGGAGTGGACATCCCATGCTGCATCATTCCATTACCATACATTCCGTAATTATTGGCGTATTGTTGTTGGTTGTAAGCACCTCCATACATGCCTCCCAAAATATTCGCATTGGCAGTTGACGTTTGGTTATACATCATGCTGCTTGGAGTGCTTATTGGAGCATTTGCATAGCCTACAGGATTCATCATTGGACTTGGAGTGCTAAAATCATTCATTCCTAAACCTGGTGGTGGTTGATTCAACATGTATGACGAGTTGTATGATACCGGGTTTTGAATCATTCTCTCATCACGAGTGTCAACTGGGTTACTGGTCATGTTCAATAAGCTTGCAGTGGTGTTTTCTGAGCTGTTTCCTTGTAAACTATCTAGTAAAGACATATAAGGTTGGACATTTTGTGTATTCAACAACGATTTTCTTCTTTCACCTTGATCAGATCCAACTTTTGTATTGTCGTGAAGATCTTCATGTTCTTTTGGCGGAGAAACCTTTACTTCACTGCTTATTTCAAGCTTCTTTTTCATTTCTTCTTCAACCTCCTTCATCTCTTGCTTTTGTTTCTTTTCCAACTGCTTCTTCTTCTTTTCCTCTTCCTTCAGCTTTCTTTGCTCCTCTTTCAATCTCTTTTGCTCTTCTTTTTGCTTTCTAGCATTGGCTTCGATTTCATCTCTCTTGGCTTGCTCCTCTCTCTTCTTTCTTAGCTGTTCATCCTTCTTTTTCTTCAATTCTTCCGCCTTCTTTCTCTGTTCTTCTCTTCTCTTCATTTCCTTTTCTTCTCTTTCATTCTTCAATCTTTCCTCCTCTTCCTTTTTCTTTTCTTCAGCTAACTTTTGAGCCTCCTTTTCTTGCTTTTGCTGTTGTTTCTTCTTATTCTTTTCCTTTTTCTTTCCTTTTTTGCTTTTATTTTGATTCTCCTTATTCTCCTCTTCTTCCAATTGCTTCAACAACAACAATCTATTCTTTTCAACTTCGATTTCCTTGGTGGCATGTTCAAGCTTCTCACGCAAGGCAATCTTCACAGCTGATCTGATCATGGTTATGCAATTATTGAATATCTTTTCTTTGGTTTCGTATTCATCATAAGCCTTCACCAAATCACTCGACTCATCATCGCTATCCAAGAAATCACAGTTTTCATAACTACGTTCCTTGGCCAATTGAAGTTTCTTAGTGTTGTGAGTGTATAAAAAGTCTGGATTCAATGTTCCGGCCAATCCTCTCACAGCTAGATGTCTGTTTTTGTGCAATCTTTCAAATTCTTCATCCGTGATCAACCCACTGGTTGTTCTAGAAGCCATTAAACCATATGTGGCAGCAGACTGACTTAATTTATGGTAAAACAGACGCTTGCCGTTATAAGAATTG
The DNA here is from genome assembly GCA_030573495.1 of Hanseniaspora nectarophila. Taxonomy (NCBI): domain Eukaryota; kingdom Fungi; phylum Ascomycota; class Saccharomycetes; order Saccharomycodales; family Saccharomycodaceae; genus Hanseniaspora; species Hanseniaspora nectarophila. The sequence goes on from JAJMDJ010000321.1 coordinate 1,720, forward strand.
GTGAATGTAAAGTCACTTGTGAACAAGGATGATGAATAGCCAGCCTTTAGATCAAACTTGGCATTTTCATCAAAACCTTTGGATAAGTATAAATCACTCAGCATTGTGGATGTGATTTCGTTACAAGGAGAAGTCAATGAGGTAGTTGGTAGTTTCTTTTCTTCTTCAGGAATCACCAACTCGTTTAGGTCATCCTCAAGAAGGTCATTGATAAAGGATTCATAATCAATGGTGACAACCTTGTCTTTGAAGTACATCTGCTTGGCTAGGTTGAACATGTTGTCCACATCAACCTTCCCTTGGATGTATCCAATGTCCTCTTCAGTAAACTCCTTCAATTCAGCAATATCTTGCTGATACTCATCTTTGTTTTCTTCATCCAAGTAATCCTTGAATTCTTCCACATGTTTGTTGAAAGAACTAAAATCAATTTGAACATCATTGGATTTTGTGGATAAAGACACAAACTGGGCTTCCAAATATGCATTTGGATCATAAATAGTGCTTGAATTGTCATCCCAAACAATCTCAGAAATCTTCTTCAGGTTGGTATAACCAACATTTTGCTCAACTTCATACTTCAACTCATCGTCTGTGTTGTCCATTTCCAAAATTCTATCTGAATCATCAACATATGTCTTGTCCAGTAAATCATCGAACTTCTCCAAGCTGATGTTGTTCTTCAAAGATTCATAAAAGGTCTCTAATGAAAACTCATTGTTCATTGGTATCTTCTTTGATCTCTTGAAAACATCCCTTGATTCATATTCACTGTTTCTCAACTGAAGCAAGTCTTCAGAATGAGGTTGCCCATCTTGGCTAAAAATAGAAGGCTTTGAGCTGCCATAATCAAAGGAAAACAAAAATTTAGAGTTGTTTTCTTCCCCTTCATAAAGACTAGAATTCAATATGTTTTCAGCAATTTCAACCATTGGCAATAATCTGAATGTTCTTTTCAAGAAGTTTTTGATTAAAATGTTTTCAGTTACCCAATCGGTGATTCTTTCTGTTGCTGCAAGCTTCTTGTATTGCTCTTCTTTGAAAACAGGTGAAGCTAATGTTGGCACTGTTGGGACAACATCAGAAACTGTTTCTGGCTCAACTTTAGTCGCATCTTCTTCATTAGTATAAGAGTTAATAAAAATATCAGACAAAATGGAAGATTTAGCAGAGGAGTTGTATGAAGGCAAAGTGGCATTGTCGTTCATTTCCTCAACAATCCCCTTTCTCTTATTTTCTTCAGTCTTTTGTTTCTTCATAATAAAAGTCTCGTCATTCAGAATTCTTAAATTAAATTCAGCATCAGTCAGGTCCTCGTCCTTCATCTTTTCGCTTTTGAACAAGGCTTCGTATATCTTTCGGCCATTCACTTCATAATCAAAGTGTTTACCACCAGAACAACAATCACAAGCATCCACGTTGTAATCATCGCCTATTTTTTCAGTGGCCTTTTTGGCAAATGTGTGGAATCCAGACATCTCAGAAGAATTAATCTGTCCTTTGATTTCAGATCTGGAAAATACCTTGAAGACATCTTCTCTGGTGATGTTCAACAACTTTTCTCTTTCTTCCTTGGACAATTCCTTGTATGTATTCTTCAAAGTCAGGGCTCTGGAATCAAGTGTCTTTTGTGAAATCTTCTTTCCTCCAATGGTGGCAATGACCTTGTTCTCGTCGTTGTTGACGACTTCCTTCTTTGTAGAATATTCATTATTGCCTTCCTTGGTACGTGATGTGAACTTTGCATATTGAGCTTCGGAAAATTCAAAAATAGGCTCATATTTCGGTATACCCAATTTCTTCAAGGCAAACTCGGTCACTTGTTCATAAGCCCACTCCTGAATGCTCATTATCAAGGAGTACTCAGGATAATAACAAAGCAAGTTTATGCCATATGGTTCGTACAATATAGGAGTGAGATCAATCAAGGTCAACAAAAAGCACTTGTTGTTAGCAGGATGGAACTCATCTGCATTGAACTCTGGTGAGGCATTAGATTTTTCCAGGTATATTCTCAAACCAAGGTCATCAGGCACATTGGCCAGGTCCTTGTATGTATCTGAGAGTTCTTTTTTTAAGCCAGGGGGCAATACCAAAATACTTGTGATGTTGACCAGAATTTCAAATGAACTCATGCCCTTGTTGATCATGTGTGCGATCATGTTGGTAAAAATAGAGTAAAATAGATTACCCCTTGGTGTTACAAAATACATTCTCAAGTATAAAGCCAATTCTACAATGTCATGTTGGTACTTTGATATTTCATGTAGTATGTAAAAATCTCTTTGAAATGCTTCTAATGTTCCTGCAAATTCATCATCCAGGGGTTCTGTGGTTATGATTGCTTCATAAAAATCATGCATGTATGAAGGTGTTTGTGAATATGAGGAAACATTAGACAATTTTATTGAGCCGGAATATCCATTGAATTGATTTGTTTGGTTTTCTGTACTTCTATTTGGCTGCTGTTGATTATTAAGATTGTGATTTACCTCAACCATAAACTTCTCATTAAGAAAAGACAGGTCAATGTTGTCAAAACTTGAATTTATTCGATTGTTGTAAACAGTCTTTTCTCCCATATCCTTGAGAACATAGGTATCAACTTGGTCTTGGAAAGCTGCATTGTTTGATGGGTGATTGAATAAATCTAAAAATGTATCGAATATTAAATTCAAGTCAGCATCTAGGAACTTTTGTGATAATAAAGGCCCTTGGCTGTTGCTAAGATTTGTATTGGATTTGACTTTTTGGGGATTATTTTTTTTATTTTTGGCCATTATGTGTTAAATATTGTTTATAACGTAATTGATAGCTTGGTATAAAAAAGACAGGATATGATGTTGTACTCTGTGTTTTTGTTTTGGTATCTATACAGCTCTATAATGTTGAGTAGATATTGACTTTTGAGAATTGTGCAGATGGGAAAAGAAATGAGAGTAAATATTGGTAGGGGGAAAAGAGAATTAGTGAATAATTTTTTTTTCCACTAATGAAAAAAATGGTATATGTGAGACGTACAGAATTACTTCTTTGGGATATTGTATTATATGATGGGGTAAGTGACAGGAGCCAAGAAAAATAAAAAATATTACAATTTACTATGAACAAAAAATATAAACACCAAAAAACACTTTGTTAATACACCCAAATACAATGGATACTATACTAAACGACATAGACCCTTTGCTGCTTTCTTCTCAGGACAAGTTCCAAGTGAACAAGTACTTAGGCCTGTATCTAAAAAACAACTCATCAAACCCAAACTTTTTGGATCTACACTCTTTAATTATCAAATTGGAAAAGTACGTACAAGGGGATATAATAAACACCAAATACGCATCAATTCTTCAAAAGAACTACTCTTCTTTGATAGCCATGTCCAAGGTCGATGTTCTGCAGAAACACCCATCTAACAAGAAGCTATTCTCTCAATTGAACTCAATAATGGAAACAATATCTTATTTTAATAACAACAACGAAGACTTGGCAAAGACACAAAAGATAGTAAAAGTATTGATAAACAGCTACAACCTAAGGTTTGTTGTTGCTTTAGCTGAATCCATCCAACAAATAATTATTGAGGATGTGCATGAGGTTGATCTACAACACAATGACATTGATCTAATTATGCACAACTTCAAAAACTTTAGTATAATTCTTCAACTGATTGGAAATGTTGATGGCATAACTGACATTTCATACTTTGAAAACATGAAGTTTAATATAGAAAGCTTTAAGGGTGAGCACTTCAAGAATATTGTCAATCAAATTATCAAGAAAAACTACATTGATGAACACATATGGAAGAGTCTTATAAACATATCCAAAAACGATTTCAAGCTTGCCATTGATGAATGCTTAAAGGACTGCATAAACACTACTGATACGCAATTCATGGACATTGATAGATTTGCGAATGAAATTGTCAACAAGTCACACAAAATCATTGACTTGGAGTTGTACCTGACAAACAACATTGAAGTATACTCCAAGGAAAATGCCATGCTCAAAATATCTGGTTTGAAGCTGTACATAAAAGAAAAGTTTGGGTATCATAACGCTGTCGTTGCAAGCTTGCACAACTTATACATAGTTAAAATATCCAAAATTATTAAGAGTAAAAGTAGTTTATTACAAGACAATAAAAGACATGCGATATACAAGCTGCTGAAGACAAGGTTTGATCAGGATGAGCTTTTAAAGCTTCCACAAATCCATGACTTTGCCTTGAAGAAGTTAAATGAATCTTTGAGTATATAAATTAATTTTTCCGTTTTGTTTTAAAATTTGATAATGGTGTTGATTGATTTGGGTTTGGCATTGGCGTTTCTCTTCCCACCTCTCTTGTGGAACTTCTTTTTGATCAACTTTTTTATTTCAAGTGCCTGTAGTTTTCTGGCCTCTTCTCTTTCCTTTCCTAACTTTCTAGCTTGTTTTTGTTTCTGTCCTATATTCTTTTTCTTTTCTTTGGTGCCTCTGTTGATCAAATCGCCTATTCTGAGAGTTTCCACTGATGAGTTTGATTTCTTGTCGTTATACTTTGGGACATTGAAAATGGCATCGTAGTCTATAGCTGTGCTCATAAAGTCTTTTAAGTCGTTGTTCTTCTGCACTCTTCCGTATTTCAAATCAGATTGCGCTTTGTTGTGCTTCTCAGTTATGACATCAATGTCTTCATCTTCGCCTCTCAAAGTCACAACCTTGTCGTCTGTTGTAGATGAGAAAAGAGGGAATGCAAACTCCAGCTCTTCTTCTTCATTGGTGGTTATATGATCGTTGTTATCGACTTCAACAAAGTCAAATGCATCCATGCTGTATGGCAGATCAATCTCTACAGAGTTAGCTTCAGATGGCATGTTATATGTGTATGGGTTTGTTGTCACTGTAGAAAATCTTTTAAATGGATGAAATTTTTAAAAAATAAGAAAAAAAGAAATAAATGGATGCTGAAGGATGAGAGCAAAACGTGACTTGGTAATATTTGCACGTGATTTACTTTCAAAAAGAATACTCAATAAATAAGAATGTAAATATACGAGAAAATGTTGATATTAAGTCATTCACATATTTAGGCAATGTACATTATAGTCTATATATTATCTATTATTTATGAAAGATAATTATGTAGCTAATAGTGCCATATTTTCATACCATAATTTTTTTACTTCCTTTAAAAAAAACTCAACTCATAAAGGGGAAAGAAAAAAAAAAAAGGCAAGAAAATTTTTAAAAAATTATTTTCTCAAATGTTTATAATTCTACTTCAATATACACCAATACCAAGCCCCATACCATACAATGTCTAGATTCTATAACGGAGAAGCTGCTCCAGGACAAGCTCTTAAAGTTGAGTTTGACGAAATCAAACAAACCAAAACCTTCAACCAAAAGCTAGCTGAGCAACAAAAGGACATTTCCTTTTTAACCCAATATGACGACTACATCAAAAACTTCATCAGCACCGGAATCAACAAGTACAAGTACTTCGAGCAACAAGCTCTTTCTGAGTACAGAAAAGATGTATCGATGTTGAAGACTGAATACCAAACCCTTGAAAAGTCATACCTGAGAATATTCAAGGACGGCAACGAAGAAGAATACCACAACCAATTCGTGCCTGCTTTGTTGTATGCCACATTGGGTTTCCAAGGTTCCAAGATCTTGTTGCAAAACAGAGTGATTTTGAGAAATGTTGTTGCTGCGTACTCATTCGTCAAAATCTTCCAATTCAACGCCCCACATACCTTTGACAGATTCAAGTTGCTATACAACGAAAAAATCCAAGTCGGAAGAGATGAATACGAGGATTTGAAGCAAAAGGCTTGTACTCTGGAGACACAATTGAAAAAACACAAGGAGATTGTTGCCAATGATATGAACCAATCCTTGTTGAATGTTGTCCATGACGCCAGATTGGGTCTATACAATGTCTTATACAGCAAGAAGTAAGGATTTATTTATAGTCTATATAATAATAAAAAAATAGAGTTTTGTTGTGACTTATATATAATTGAGAATATCTTTTTTTTTTTTTTTCATTTTTTAATACTTGGATTGTTTGTTGTCAGCTGAGAACGGGTTGTAGTTGTACCATGATTCGTCATCGTTATTTCTCTTTGTGTCGGTCGCTTGTTTTTTCATCACAGACTTTCTCTTTTGTTCTTCCAGATCAAAGTCTTGTGCGCTTTCCATTTGGTATCCGTCCTCGTATACTCTGCTGTAGTCGTTTCTGGCTGGTGCATATGCAGGTTGTGTTTGTTGTTGGTAAATAACAGGGGGTTGTTGTTGGATAACTGTAGGTTGGGTTTGGGCTGTGTTGGAACAAGAACTACATGGCCAGCAGAATAGTCCATAGACTCCTTCACATCCGTTTCTAATGGCTTTGAATACAAATCCAATCAACCAGAATGCAAGAAGAGCAACAATCACAATCAGAACAATGGCAATGATCTTACATGGTCTGTTGTCCATACATGTGTTCCAATGCTTGGCTGATTTGTAGGTACCACTAATAGATGAAGTGACACTTCTCTTGGTGGCAAGTGTTGAAGAGGGTTTTAGGATGTATTGTTCAATAGCAGTCATTTGTGTATAAGATCAAATAAAAATTATTGCTTTGTATTGGTCAGTGATTACAATCTCTCTTTTAAAAAATATATAAATCAATATAATATTTCTATAAAAACATACATAAGAGACAACGAAGCATTTTTATTTTTTAAAAAAAAAAAAAAAACATCTGATTAACGGTTTGGCTATCAATTTGAAAAAAAAGCCGCCCACAGCTTTAATTTAAAATTTTTGCTTGTGGGGGCGAAAACCCAAACGCACTAGAACAAAATTCTTTTATTCATTTTTGATTGTATTCAGAATAAAGTCCGGTAAAAGTTCCTTATCCATTTGTATGGAATCTCTGTTGAATCCTTCTATGAGCAGTTCCACGAGGATTCTGCCTCCTCTTGATCCAGTAAATCTTCTGTACTCCTCTGAACAAGAAGCCAAGTTCCAGTTCATGATACGTCTAAGACACCCAACAACTGTACCTGTTCTGTGTCTCCCCATTCCACAACATACCAACAAGGGGTAATTTTCCTTGTTCAGCAGTGTTCCAAGAGCACTTGCAATGGACTTTTCATTAAGACCATCCCAAGGGTTGTCATCCTCACCAAAGTCTGGGTTGATGGCTGCAAATTGGATGGTTATGTTGTTTAAATCACAGTATTCTAAAAAAGAATCTTCAGGATCCTCATTCGACAGCCATACAATGCACTTCAAGTTCAAGGTTGATAGGAAGGGGAAGTTCAGAGGAGATGGCTGTCCTGATCTGTACAGTTGGTGTTCAACAGGACAGAAGTTGATTGGAGGTATGATCTTGTTACCTGTTGTTAATATATTCATTCTTCTTTTGGTGTTTTGTATAGATTTGTGTCCTTGAATTGTAAAAAAAAAAAAAAAAATAAATAAATGACTGTGAAGTATAGATTCTTGGGTGCATAGTCACGTGTGTGGTTGGTAAGAAAATAGAATAAAAATGTATAAACAAAACACAGATTAAGTAGTTACAATAAAACAACAGTGTGGTTGTAATTAGATAGAAAACATATTATTAAAATCTTAGTACTTGCTATTGTAAATAGCTTTCTATTATAAAATAGTATTGATGTTGTAGAGAAATATACACGTGTGTGTTGTTATCGGACTTAACAGCTACTCTATTCAAAAAAAAAAAACAACACACCTTGCTGTTATTTTTTTCCTTACCTACAACATTTTGTTTTTTTTTTTTTCCAAGTTGTGTTTTTGGTGTTTTTTGAAGTGAATAAAACACCCAAGAAACCCATAACACAGACATAATGCCTACTTTACAAGACCAGCTGTACAAGTCCATTGACTTGTACAAAGAAACCATAGAAAAAAACATATCCTTGAAGTTGATCGACATGTTCTCCTTCGCCCTGGTCATCATTGCATCCATCCAGTGCATATTTATGATCGCCATCAGAGACTCATACCCATTCCATGCCTTCCTGGCTGGGTTCATCATCTGTGTGTCCCAATTCGCATTGAATGTGAGTCTGAGATTGGGTTTGGTCAAGTTCGGAGACGACAACTCCTACAGAGGCGAAAGAAAGTTGTTTGTCGAATACGTCATTTGTTCACTTGTTCTGCACTTCATTTCTTTACATTACATTAATTAGTTATATATATATATTACTATAAACACACATACACTGTAGGATGGCTTATGAAAAAAAGGAAAAAAGAAAAAATTAACATCGTCGTAAAGCATAAATTTTAAATATTGATTCTAATAATTTTACATAATTGTGCAACATCCACCGCCGTTGGATGGCTTGGCAACAGGTGCTGGTGCAGTCTTTGTAGGTTGTTTTTGTTGTTTAACCACATTGGCCTCAGTAGGAGTGGCTTTTTGGGCTGGTACAGCTTTCACTTTCTCTTCAGGTTGAACACTGACTACTTGCTCCTTGTTTGAGACTGTGGATGCTGGCTTCAGGTAATTGCTGTCTTCGTTGCTTATGGTATTCTTTTCATTGAAAACTTGGGCATTGGCTTGCTGGAAGTCCTCGTCTTGATAGTTTGAAATGTTTTCTTCTGTATTCACCATTGGTTTGCTTTCAGGTTGTTCTTCTTTAACTGCGATGAATTCTTCATTGGATGGATTGTATGATCCACCATTGCCTCTGATAAGCTTCACTAAGCCAAAGAAGGCATCTTCAACATTGATATTTTCCTTAGCAGATGTTTCTAAAAATGGAGCATGTATCTGCTTAGCCATCTTGGCTCCATCAGCAAAAGTTACTTCTCTTTCATCTTCAGACAAATCAGCCTTATTTCCAACCAAGAAAACAGGCACATAGTCAGCATCCTTGACTCTTAAAATCTGTTGGTAGTATACCATCAACTCCTCAAATGAGTTCTTGGAGTTGACTGAGTACACAAGCAAGAACCCCTCACCTGTTCTCATATACTGTTCTCTCATGGCTGAGTATTCTTCCTGGCCTGCAGTATCCAAAATATCCAATATAACGACCTCAGAATCAATGACACATTGTTTTCTGTATGAATCCTCAATGGTTGGGTCGTATTCATCCACGAAGTTGTTTTGGGTTAGTTGTATAGTAAGGGCGGACTTACCGACACCACCACCACCAACAACGACTAATTTGTATTCTCTATAGTTGCTGTTCATATTGAGCGTTGTATAAACTTGAATGTTTGGGTTATATATACAAATAAATGCCTTTTCTTTTTTTTGTTTTCTTTTATTAGTCAATAAAGGGAGAATGATTCACAAACAAGGATACTATTAAAATATGAATAACAAATAAAAAATTAAAACAAGATGATCAAATTTAGTGTGAGAGATTTACTTTTTTTTTAAAAAAAAATACAAACACACACATATGCAGGACACATTTTAAAGGGAGAGCAGTCACATTTTAAAATTTTAAAAAAAAAAAAAAAAAAAAAAAAAAAAATACGTGAGAAAAATTTTTTTGTTAGTACATATCGTATATATGATTTACGTAATCTGCTTACAAGCTATATATATTTTTAAATTTGAGAGAAAAAAAATTAAAATTAAAATTAAAAAAAAAAAAAGGCTAGTTATTTTTGTTGACATTCACCTACTGGGAATGTTCCACTCACATATGCTTCTTCTTGTTCTTCTTACAGTGTGGACAGTACCACTTGTTGTTGTTGGGCAGCTTTGTTAGCCCCACACACTGCAGATGGAACCACTCGTATGGACATCCTTTATTGTCACACGCTATCATTTCTCCATACGCGATTTGTTCACACATACAGTATGTCTCTTCGTTGCTGTTCTTCTTCTTTTCTGGAAGTGTTGTGAGTTCAGTGATTCTCTTCTTTGGCTTGGGTTTTTCGTTGTCTGGTTCTCTCTGTCTCTTCTTGGCTTCAGTGCTCTTCTTCTTGTCCACAGCACCCACATGTCCCATAGCCTCTTGTTGTTTCTTCAAAGCACTCAATCTCACTTGTTCCTCCCTTTGTGCTGAAGCCCTGGTCTTGTTCAAACCACTTCCGTGATCCAGTGTAATCTCAGCATCAGTGGCGGCTGTCTTGCGGGGTTCAATTGTTTGTGTTTCCCCAGTTCTGGTGGCTTCACTCAATGGAATGATTGGATTGCCGTATGTATGCAACAATGCATTCATTGTATCTCTTGGAGCCTTTTCCATTAGTTCATAGTGTAGGTGCATGGCTGGATGGTTGTTCTTCCCTAATCTCAAAGCCTTAGGAATCTCGCCGTTCTTTAAACATGTTTCATAAGCTAGTTCAAGTCTTTGGACTGATTGAGATATTTGATCCAAGGCAATGGTGGAAACATGCAGGTTTTCTTCCACAGACGGCATCAACTCTTCGAGGATGTAGTTGATGTTCGTGAGGTCACTGTTGCTTTGCATGATGTTCTGCAGATACTCACTCCCAAACTTGTCGGCTTTTTGAATAGATTCAGGATCTGTGCTTGCCTTAAGCTTTTCAAGTTTGCT
>JAJMDJ010000322.1:0-12241 GCA_030573495.1 Hanseniaspora nectarophila
GTTCAACTTATTCGAAAAACTTGCTCATTTTCTTCTTTTGTTTCTCTTTATCCTTTTCAACTAAACCTTCCACAAACTCGATCTTTTTGATTATATTTTGATCTTCAGGAGTTTGCTTCAAACCCAAGTTCAATTGCTTTAAAGCATCTTCGTATCTGAACTTAGGAATCAAACATAGAGACTTTCTATAATAAGCTTTGGCAATAGTTTCCGGTTTCAAGCCAATACCATTGTCCAAGATAAAATCACAGAACTTCAAACCCAGTTCATAGTTTTTGGTATTTATGTAACATAATGCTATATTCAGATACAGAGTTACTTTCATTGCTTTATAAGCCAAATGCATATCTTTATCAATATCAATATCAGGGATGTATTCATTCAAGTATCTAAGAGATTTCAAGTACTTGAAAGTAGCGTCCCCGTATTTCTTTTGTTTGAACAAAGCACCTCCACTATTTTTGATAGTTTCAATGACTTTGAAGGCATGTGCAAAGTCATCTTCACCTATGCTGAACTCATCACCAGGGAATTCGGTGTATACGTCTCCTGATATAGAGCTATTGCATCCTTTAGCAAATGGAACTTCCATACCTTCTGAAAACTCACCGGCTTTGCTAATGTAACACAAGTTTTTTGGGAAACCAGTTTCTTCACTAACTTCAACGTTTTCTAATAATCTTATGACTTCTAAACCATGGACAACTTCACCAAATACAGTATGCTTGCCAACTAAATGAGAAGAATCATCAGCAGTTAGAATAAAGAATTGAGATTTATTGGTGTCTGGTTCACCATGGTTGGCCATAACCAACTTCATCTTTCTCTGTTTGTAGTCATCTCTTTTGGTTTTGAACTCCAAAGGATCAAGATTGTTTTCATCTTCAAAGAATGAACTGTTTTCATAGATGGATTCACCTCCAGTTCCTAGAAGTTCTTCGTTTATGTTGTCAAGGTTACCATATGTAATATCACCAGCTTGAATCATAAAATTCTTGATAATTCTGTGAATCAATGTGTTTGTGTACCCATTGGTATCTCTTTTACAAAGTTCAAAGAAGTTTGCAGAAGCCTTAGGTGCCTTTTCAGAGTATAACTCAAAGACAACTCTTCCAATGAAGTCTTTGTTTACGGAAATATCAAAGTAAGCCAATTGATTATCATGAATTTCTTCAACTGACATCTTATTGTTATTATTAGTGTGTTGTATTGGGTATATATGTTGTATAATTCGATGCAAATGAACCAAAAAGTTTGAAAAATTGGATGATAATTGTCGTTTTTTTCTCTCTCCAGAAAAAAAGTCCTTTAAATCCGACACCTTTAATAAATCTATATTTGAATTATACTAACTTAGGGAGGTTAAGAACAGAGTTGTTTAACCCAATTCTCTGCTTTCTGGTTTCTAAAACTAACAATCAAAATTGAAACCTTAATAAATTTAAAAAATAAGCACATAATCTTTAAAACATATATATTCGCTTGTTTTGTCAGCCATCTATTTTTCACAAAATACCCTGCAAATTTTTCATTCTACTAAACATTCGTCCTTATTTTTTTTTTTGGTGGTTTTTTTTTTGTATTTTGTTATTTTTTCTACTATTTAAATCAATGAACAAACAACAATTCAAAAGAATCCAAAGAAAACACCACACATTAGACTTCTCATTTAATCTTAGATACATTTATTTTATTTAATTATTAAGCAAAAATAAATAATGAGTGCTCAGTTGAACAAAGATCATTCTTATGATCAAATTTCAGCCATCATCAAAGAATGTAACGTGTTATCTACCGCAATGTCAAAGCAATTGCAAACAAACAACAAGGGAAGAAACATTTTTCACAACCAGCTATCAAAAAACCAAAGAAAGTTTTCAGGAAAACATCATAATAACAAGAACACCACAAACTTCAATGATTTCAAATCCTTATCTAATGACACACAAGGAGAAAATGAACCTTTGATATATGGATTCATTGAATTGAAGACCATCTTGATGAACCTCAAAGAATTGAGTGATATTGATTCATTGACCATTTTGCAACCTTTCTTACTGGTTATTAGCACAAGTTCAACTTCTGGTTACATCACCAACTTGGCATTGATAGCTCTAAACAAATTCTTATTCCAATTGAATATTTTAGACAGCAATTCTGAAGATTACATATTAGCGGTAAGACAATGTATGATATCCTTAACACACTGTAGATTTGAAGGTACAGATCAAATGTTTGATGATGCTGTTCTGCTTAAAGTATTGGAATTGATTCAAAAAATCTTTGTTTCTGATTTTGGCCATATTTTAACTGATTCTCAAGTATATGATGTTTTGCAAACTGTTTTGTCTTTGGCTTGTAATAAAAAGAGAACTGAAATTCTTAGAAGAGCTGCTGAATCTACATTAAGCGACATTGTTACCAAGTTGATGCATAAAGTAAACAGCATGGATCCAACAATTGACAACACAAACCCAAACATTATAACCAATGATGCTGTATTTGTGGATAAAGAAAAGAAGCCATTGATTGATGACTTGATTGGTTCATCTCACACTTATGCAGAACCAAGCCCACAAGAATATGAAGGTAAAGTTTCTTCTGAAGAATCTCTTGAAAGAGAACTTACACCAGAACAACAATCCATTGAGGATGCTGATTTGGAACATGAAGACGAAGAGCAACCATATGGTTTACCTGTAGTTAAGGACTTCATTTCCATTTTAGTATCATTGTTATCCCCTGAACAATCTTTAAAACATAATTATTCCACAAAGAATCTAGCCTTTCAACTTTTGACCATTGTGATTGAAATATCTGGAAGAAACTTCCCTAAACACCCAAGTTTGATGTTACTTTTGTCTGACTCTATATGTAAGAACTTAGCTTACATATTCAAGAATATCTTATACACTAAAATTACATTGTTGACTTCAGCTCTTCAATTATTCAATGTTTTGTGTTCTCAATTGGGTGATAAGGTTGAACTACAAATTGAATTTATGTTCAATTTGTTATTAGATTTTGTAATTGATGATGAGACTTCTGATAACAAAACCACCAAAAGCGGTAATGATAATAACAAGAAGAATGCTTCTACTCAAACTACATCATTGATGAAGGAAATGGTCATTGATTCCATCTCATTATTGTGGACCATTCCTGTCTCCAGTAATACCCATCAAAGAAACATGAACTTATTTACAAGTTTGTTCATAAGATATGACTGTAGATTGGACAGATCCGATTTGGCTGTATACCTAATGAACAAAATATGCAGATTGTCTTTACCTGAAATGGCTGATAACACCACTGAAGCTGTTCCACCTACATGTTTGAATGGTATCTTGTCATTCATTGAATATCTACATGACAGCATTGCTGACAATGGTGGTTATACCAAAGATCTTGATGAATTAGAATGTGAGGATTTGAAAAACAAACTGAAAAAGAATCAATTCATAGAAGCTACCGAAGCATTCAACAAAAAACCTAAACATGGTATCCCTAAGTTTATAGAATATGGATTCATTGAAGAAAATGATGACAAAAAAATAATGAGCTTTTTGTTTGAACAAAGTAATAGTTTGAATAAAAAGACATTGGGTGAATATTTAGGGACTTTGGAGAATGTTGACAAACTAAAAATCTTTATCGAATTTTTTGATTTTTCAGGCTTGAAAGTTGATGAAGCCTTGAGAGTTATGCTAACGAAGTTTAGACTTCCTGGTGAATCTCAACAAATTGAAAGAGTTGTTGATGCATTTTCTCACAAGTTTGTCAACGATAAACATTATGATTTGAAGGAAGAAGTATCCATTTCTTCTGAGGAAATTCCTGAAGATGATTATGACTCTATGAGACCTGATACAGATACCATTTTGGTATTGAGTTATTCCATTATTATGTTGAACACTGATTTACATAACCCACAAATCAAGAAGCATATGTCATTTATTGATTATTCTTTGAATTTGAAGGGGTGCTATAACGGAAATAACTTCCCTGTTTGGTACTTGACCAAGATTTATGAATCCATCAAATTCAATGAAATCGTCATGCCTGAGGAACACCACGGTAATGAACTTTGGTTTGATGACAAATGGAGTAATATCATAACATCATTGAATACTTTGAATGGGTTCCACAAGGAATACTCAAATAAGGAGTTGGTAAGATACAACAGAGAGTTGTTTACTGAAATGGCTGAAAAAATTTTGTCTGTATTGTTTGAAATCTTCCACATAGCATCTGATGATTACATCACTTCAATGATTTTGTCTGCATTGGATAAATGTTCCACTTTATTAGAAAACTTTGGCTTGAAGGATCTTTACAACTCAATGATATATCAACTAGCTGTTTCAACAAGATTGGTTGATTTAGAGTTGAATGATGATTTGAAGAAGATCAGTGATTCAATTCACGTTAAACATCAATATCAATCTGTTATCAAATATGAAGAAGATTTCGATGAAGTTCCATTCTGTGAGATAGTCAATGAAGAAGAAGGAAAGTCCTTAACAGTATCTAAGAAGTCAATTTTGTTAGGTAAAAACTTGAAGGCCCAATTGTCTTTAATTTTGTTATTCAGAATGCTTAAATTGAATACTCACGAAGGATTTATTGAAAATGAGATTTGGAAATGCATTTTAAGAGTATTGTTTGTATTATACGAAAGCAAGATGATTGATCCTGATATATTCAGATTGTTCCAAAAGAATAATAAATTGCCTAAATTACCAAAACCACAAGCATACAACAGTATCAACAAGAAGACCTATGAAGAAGGTAAGAAAACCAAGTCTGGATTCTTCACCGCTGTTGCATCTTACTTGAGAAATGATGATTTGGAACCAACCAATGAAGAAATTGAAATAACTGAAGTAGCCTTCCATACTATTGAAGCAGCTGAAGTTGAAGATACAATTAGAGAAAACCAACAAAACTACAAGGATATGGTATTTTTGAATTTGATTTTCGATACTTTGAACAAATTGAAGAACTCTGCTGATAATGAGAGTATTAGATTGTTCTTACTGGAGATCTTAATAGCCTTGAGTACTACTTTGGATATTGAAGAAAAGGAAACTAACAGAATCTATGAGCTTTTGGATATGAAACACTTGACCACCAATACCAAGTCATTTACTTTAAGAGTCTTAATTTACAAATTGGATTTATTGAAAAAAGATCCAAGCAACATTACCAATTTGATTGATGAGTTATTGACTTCAAACAAGATTTATGATGACGACTTCTATGGTGCAAAAACCATTGGTACCGAAGCCTTGAAGAAGATCTTATTCATTGTTTCTGAAAATGAAGAAATATTGAAGTATGAAAATTTCTGGAGATTGATAAGAAAGTTCTCTACATTCAGCAAGAATTGTGGTATAATATATGAATTCTTAAGCAAGATGAACGAATCAAAGAAGTTCCAACAAATAGGATCAAACAACTTTATGCTATTGTTAGGATTGCTTGATGAAATAAGCTCAAAGGGATCAGTTGGTAATAAGATTGAGAATGATGAGGATAAAGAAATTGTTGAGATATCCAAAAAGACTATCAAGTTAACTGAAGATTTGATTGATTTCATTGACTTTGAGGCTGCTGATGATACTGTAGAATCATCTGAACAACTATTTGCATTGATTCAAGCCATTACTCACCAATGTATGAACCCATACAAGCCAATGAGAGAATATGCCCAACAAGTTTTGAATAATATAATCAATGGTAAAGATCAGAAGTCAGAGTACAAGAAGCACTTGGATTTGAACAACTTTGCCAACTCTGCGATTTCTCCATTACTTGATTCCTTAGATGATGTTGGTGAAAAGGTTCAAGTCTTGGATATCTTGAAGACATTTTACTTAGATCAGTATTTGGAAAACAAGGATTTAGATGATAGCAATTACCCTATAATACTGCACATATTCAACAAACACAATTCAGGAAATGATGAGGTTGAAAAGCTGTTACAAGATTTGATCACTGAAAAGAATGAAATAGCTGCTTGATAAGTATATATGTAATTATAACATAATTTAATATTATTAAAATAATTTGAATTTTTTCTTCGGATTTTAATTGCCATATTCAAGATGACTGTCCATGTAATATATACATATTTTTTTTGCCAATTTTTTTTTTTTTTTAAAAAAAAGAAAAGATAGTTGGTTTCTTAAAACTTCTTTTACAAAACTGTTTCGTAATTATATACAACCCAAAGATCAAGATATAATATATACACAATGTCTACTTTAAGTTACGAAGCTAGAAGCGAAGCCCACCGTGCCCCAGTTGTCAAGAAATTGCTAAACATAATGGTTGAAAAGAAGACCAACTTATGTGCATCTTTGGATGTTAACACCACTGCTGAATTATTAGATTTAGTTGAAAAGTTGGGACCACACATCTGTTTATTGAAGACCCACATTGATATCATCTCTGATTTCTCTATGGAACACACCATTGCTCCTTTAAAGGCCTTGCAAAAGAAACATAACTTTTTGATTTTCGAAGATAGAAAATTCGCTGATATTGGTAACACAGTCAAGTTGCAATACTCCTCAGGTGTCTACAGAATTGTTGAATGGTCTGACATAACCAATGCTCACGGTGTTACCGGTGAAGGTATTGTCAAGGGTTTGAAGGAAGCCACTGTTGGAATTGATGAACCAAGAGGTTTATTGATGTTAGCTGAATTAAGTTCCAAGGGTTCTTTGGCTTACGGTGAATACACCAAGAAGACTGTTGAAATTGCCAAGAGTGATAAGGAGTTTGTTGTTGGTTTCATTGCCCAAAGAGACATGGGTGGAAGAGATGAAGGCTTTGATTGGTTGATCATGACTCCAGGTGTTGGTTTGGATGATAAAGGTGATGCTTTAGGTCAACAATACAGAACTGTCAATGAAGTTGTTTCCACTGGTTCTGATATAATCATTGTTGGTAGAGGTTTGTATGGTAAAGGCAGAGACCCAGTTGTTGAAGCTGTTAGATACAAAGAAGCTGGTTGGAATGCTTACTTGAAGAGAGTTTCCAACTAAAAATGATTACCCTGACTTTTTATAATATTTCCCAAAATGTGTAGGCAACTAGTATTTTACCCTGAATATATATAACATTTCCTAAAAGAGTAATTATATGCTTTTTAAAAAATAAAACGTCAAATTGACCAAAAAAAAGAGAAAAGAGGGACGGCTTTGTGTGTGTGTGTTTTTTGCTGTATGGGGATCTTTTAAGCATGGAAACTAAGAAAAAATTTTCAACTTTTGGGTTTTTATCTATCACTATTCTTGTATTCATTAATCATAAAGAAAAAATTAGATATAAAAAACCCCAAGATTACTACTTTATATATCCATATATCTATTGATAGAAATCCAACAAACAAAACATAGATAAAGTCAATACAAAAAAAAAAAAAATGGAATCATTAAATAACAAAGAACAACAAGAGTTTCAAAAGATCGTTGAACAAAAGCAAATGAAGGACTTCATGAGACTATATTCCAACTTAGTTGAAAAGTGTTTCTCCGACTGTGTTGAAGACTTCACCTCATCCAAATTAAACAACAGAGAATTGACCTGTATCAGTAAATGTGCTGAAAAGTTCTTGAAGCACAGTGAAAGAGTTGGTAAGAGATTCCAAGAACAAAATGCTTTAATGAACCAAAACTTAAGATAATCAATTTTTTGATTTTTCTGCAGATATATAAGACAAAAGAGGAAATGAATAAAACAAAAATTGTAAATATATTATTCATTTTTACTTATTTATTGTTATTGAATTTTATATGTATATACGTTAATAATTTATCAATTCTACATTCATGTTAGGCATCAATATATATCTATTTACAGTTTATGACCAATTCCACTACTTAGACCTTCAATGTATGGTTGTATGATCTATAGAACGGTATGGCATCTTTGATGTTCTTCAAACCATACAAGTGAACAATCAATCTTTCAAAACCTAGACCGAAACCACCATGTGGAACAGATCCATTCAATCTTAAATCAGTGTACCACTTCATATGAGCCATGTTCATACCTCTTTCTTGCATTTCACCAATCAACAACTTGTAGTTATCTTCTCTCAAGGAACCACCAACAATTTCACCAATTTCAGGGAATAGTAAATCAAAGTTGGCAACAGTATCTCTCAACTTGGCATCCTTTTGTTTCTTCATGTAGAAAGGCTTACACTTCTTAGGGTAGTTCAAGACAAAAACAGGTGCCTTGAAGTGTTCAGTTGCAAGCCATTTTTCATGTTCAGTGGCAATTTCATCACCCCATTGGATGCTTTCGTTAATAAAGAAGCCATCATGTTCTTCAATTTGCTTTTGAATTAAAGAGATGGCTTCAGAGTAATCCAATCTGATCCATTCAGCTTGGTCCAATTGTGTCCATCTGTTTAGTAATTTCTGTGGTCTGGTTACTTTGACTTCATCTCCTTCTTCAATGTGATCGTATGTATCTTCAAAGGGCTCATATGTGCTTATAAAGTCCAAACCCTTGTTATCTTTCAGTAAACCTGAGATAGCCTTACGTATCATATTCTCGGTAACATCACATAATTCTTCAACTTTATTAATGTATGACATTTCAGCTTCCAACATCCAAAACTCAGCTAAATGTCTATTTGTGTCGGATTTTTCAGCTCTGAAACATGGTGTCATGGTGAAGACTTTTTGGATGGATCTGTTCATCACCTCCAAGTGCAGTTGAGTAGAAACAGTCAAATTAGCCTGTCCACCTACTTTGTTTTCTTTTTGGGTCTTTGCAGGCTTGAAGAAGTTTCTCTTGGCAGTAGAAATCACAGAAAAAGTCTCACCTGCATTTTCACAATCATTTTCAGTTATCAATGGTGGTGCAACTTTAACAAACCCTTCTTCAGCCATGTGATTCAATATCTTCATTTCTACAAAGGATCTAAATCTTAATAGATGTGACAGATAGGCCGTTTGGAACTTGTATTGAGGAAAGTTTCTTAAGTAGTTCAATGTCTTTTTTTGTTTACTTTGGAAAGCATAATCTTCCATATCAACAGGTCCTGTCACTTCAACAATACTCTTTTCATTGACGTATATTTCATTTTTTTGTTTGTCATTTTCGTTTGAAGATAAAGTGTAGTTGTTCAATTTAATAACCTCATCCATCTTCAAGTTTTTGTATTTAAGAAGACCTGTAGGATCAGTTATTTGTATGCTATTAGCTCCATCCGATATATTGTAGAAGACTACTTTTTTGAATTGCTTTTTGCTGATTATACGTCCTTGAGCAGGAACATTTATAAGTTTGTTGGCTTCATGGCTGTTACTAGCAATAAGGTCAATGACCTTTTTTAAGTTACCCATTTTGGTGTATATATATCTTTGGGTGGTTCTTCAGTATTTTATAGCCATTTTTTGAAAGGATTTATTGAAGAAAAAAAATTACTGGAAGAAAGCCAAAAAAAAAAAAAAAAAAAGTGAAATTTTTACAAGAAAAACAATTATACTATATCCGAAACCAATTGACATTGATAATATATACTGCAAGGTTCATTCGTCCTCTTTTTGTTACTTCTTGTTACTCAATCTGCTACATGCAACTCTGAAAATCATATTTTCATCCAGCTTAAAATCTGTTGGATAAGTCAGCTTGATACTGCATGCATCTTCCAAACACTGCTGAGATACTCTTCCAGATGTATAGTTAAATGCTGTTCTTATGCTATTATCGTCAAATGTATGCCCACATCTAGACTTCATGGGCTTCACAAACTCACACAAGGAAACCTTACATACCAATTGAATCTTTCCTTCGGATATAAGAATATCATCGTCTTCAGCATCTTCAGCATTTGTATCATTGATGATACAGGTTGGCTCATCAATAATCTTCAAGTAGTTTTCTATGGTGGTCAATGTCTTTGATGACTTTACCCAGAGTTCCTGAGAAAGATCCCAATTTATGTATTCATTATCGTCTACTACAAACATACTGAAGTCTAACTTTGTTCCATCAAAATCATCTAGAAGATCTCTGCTTTGCAGTAATCGGTCCCTGTTGATATCATCTGACAAAAACAAGTCAAGAAGATCCCATGTCTTTATCAGTTGGCTTTTTTTAATTTCTGCGTATATCTGTTTTTCACCTTTGTTCAAGTCTTCACTGGGATGTGTATCAACTTCTGATTTTGTGTGCTGAATGAATCCTTGGATGACCTTGTTTGCATTCTGGAGAAAAATCTCCTTGGCGGTATTCTTGTAGTAACTGCAACAATCCTGAAATAAAATCTGCAAACACTTTTCAATACCGTTTCTTATAGAGGCCTTGTCGCTGTTTGACATTTGGAAGTCAACATCAGTGGAACTTTTGTTGATGAATTCCAAACCTTGTATGATTGAGTTGATTGCTTGGGTTAAGTTCTGATAGAGCAGATTGTCAACTGCTGAAAAGATGGTATCACCTGAGACTTGTGACAAGAGCTCATGAGAAGTAGGAACGTGTAGAGATTCCTTTAATGCTGAATGAAACATCATTTTTTGGTGTTTGTGTCTGTTTTTTTTTTTCCAAAAAATAATTATAAAATTTCTCAAAACGCGCTTATTTCTTTGGTGTTTTCTTACAGAAAAAAAAAAAAAAAGTTGAAACATCGATTAAAAATAATAGAAAAACACACTTCCAAAACAAAGAACCCAATCCCTGTTTTAATGCCTATACCAAGATACTAAGTATAAGATGAACAAACAAGAAATAGCATTATCAAAAGAACTACAGCAGCTGAGACAAGTTGAAGCAGATATCATATCACTATACTTCAGCACTGTAAGCAACTACTCCAACATAAACAAATCCCTTGAGACAATCATAGAAGGTGAAGATATCCAATACAGCAACATCATAGACCTCCAGAACAAGCTTTTTGAGAGAGTGATAATGAAAGTCAATGATACAAAGGATATTGCAGATTTCCAAGAGAAGGTAACGGCTATAATCCAAACCCTTAAGCAAATAGATTCATGATCATAAACTATATATTAAAATATAAATATAAAAATTAGTTTAATTTTTAAAATGAAAAGTAAAGATTGAATTTTGAATTATCTCTGTTGTTCATTTTCTTTCATTTGTATAGAAAGAAAAAAAAAAAAAGAAGAAAAAAAGCCAAAAAAAGAAAAAGTATATAGATAAAAGAAAAAGCATATAGTCATCGACGAATGGAATATGCCTTTATTGTTTTTTTTATTAGTACAAATCCATTGATCATGAACTGCACATTGTAATCAAATGAATAAAAAGACTCCAGTAAAATAGTCCATGCAGTATATCTAAAAACCCCTAATTAGAAAACCACTGATAACCAATCTCACCTTTTTATTTAAAAAATAGAATCCCTTATCCATATCATAAATGAACAATTCATTTTTTTTTTTGACCAACAGAAGCATACATTTTTGTTTTGTTATAGTTTTAAGTAGTATCATTCATAAAGTTTAATACAAAATAATACCTTTTTTCTTAAATTTGTTTTAAGTTGGTTTGAACAATAATAATTTTTGTTTATTATATGACAAGGGCTGATGATTTTCCATGGCCTTATTTAACTATAATAGAAACGTAAATAATATCAAAGCTTCGTACTCTCTTACACACACATTTTTTTTAGAGAAAAGTAGAAACCATAAAAGACATTATCGTTGTAACCATTAAAGCAAACATGACTGTTTGAAAAAAAAACCAACAGCTTCTTTATTCATAAATAAAAGATTGTTGATGTTTGTTTTTTGAACTCCTCATTTCCTTTTTTTAGAAAAGAGAAACATAATTGTTTAGTATAGTGAATAGAATTAAATGTTGTTTTTGTTGATTTAAAAAAACCACAAGTTTTATTGTTATTCGTTCTTTTTTTTAAAAAAAATTCTAAAAAGGGAACACTTAGAACTTAGCTAAGGCGTTCTTTCTTTGCTTGAACTTCTTGTAAGCTAGAACGGATAAAACACCACAAACGGCTAAACCACCTAAAGCGATAGCTAAAATATTACCAGCAGACAACATTATTGATTGAAAAGAAAAAAGATTGGTTGTTGTTTAATTTTTTTTTTTTAATACTACTTACTTAAAATGGAGATTATCAAAAGTAAATTAAAACTATAATAAACAAATTATGTGAGGAGTTGGTCTTCCTTTATATATGTTTTATGAATATAAGTTATTGTAAATAAATAAAATAAAATAAAAA
>JAJMDJ010000323.1:0-11921 GCA_030573495.1 Hanseniaspora nectarophila
CCAATGAGATACAAAACTACACAAACCAATGTAACTGCAGACTCTATCAATACCTTGAAGCAACAATTTGCTAATGGAAGAAATCAAATTGACTATGAGCAAACATATGTGAACTTTAATGAACAACCATTCCAATGCTCTTTCAATACTTCTTTTGAGTCTCCAAAAATGGCTCCTGATATAGGTTCATCTCCATTAATTGAGTGTCACTCCAGAAAAAACTTGAGCAACCCAACCAACATCAAGGCATCTTTAGGAAGAGCTGCTGGTACTATGGAAACACCTCGTAGAAATGACATGATGGATTATGACGATAATTACAGCAGGATAATTGTAGGCAACGTTATGCTTTCAAGAACCCCCTTGAAGCCTATGACATCACCATTTAATGGGAACTTTTCCAACATGAACAATACTATAACAAATACTCTGAATATTCTACAGAGACAAACTCCTAGATGGAAAACCCCATCATATGATGATTTATTTGCCAGTCCATTTTTCAAATCACCATCAAAAACCCATCATTTTGGTGGCAGTGCAGGAAGCAACTTTTTATATTCGGAACAAATTAGTGCTGTTCATAATATGAGCGGGTCTTCTGCCATGGAAAACATAGACACTACTTTAAGCGGTGGGAGTATAAACCATACTAGAAGATACTCAAACTCTGATACAACAGAGTTTGTAGCAAACAGCCCTAGTAAATTCAACGACAAGTCTCTTGTGAAGCAACTGGAACCTGCCTTGATGGGATTTAAAAGCAAAGACAGTAAAACGGAAAATATTGATATTGTTTGATACAAATATATATATACAAAAAAGGAAAAAGAAAAAAAAAAAAAATAGTTTTTTATTAATTAAAAGTTGGGAGTTTTTTATTACGTGTTTTATTTTGCAAATAGATCACGTGTGTTACGCAAAAAAAGAAAAAAAAAGAAGCAGAAAAGTATGAACATTTTTTAAAAGAAACGCGTTTGTCCAGTAAGAAATATTGATTAAGAAGACATTTGTATGTACTAATCCCCCAAAAATAATAAACACATATAGAGTCGATTAACATCTAAATGTCAGAAGATACGGAGAAGCAGTCTCACAAGCTTAATATACCCATACTCAGGGACTTTGATTCACTTCTTCATTGTAATATATGCAAAGATATTTTGAATGTTCCTGTCCTTACACCATGCAATCACACATATTGTTCACGATGTATTCGAGATTATTTAAGAAATTGTAACGAGAAGAATTGCCCATTATGTCTGAATGATTTGAATGAAAGCTCTTTGAGAAGTGAGTTATTGTTGAATGAGATATGCAGATGTTACAAAACTGAGATCAAGAAAATATTCACATCATTAACGGAAAAAGATTTGAATAAAAACATTGTAATTGAACATAAAAATGCGGAGAATACAAAACCATTTGTATCTTTTGGTATGTTTAAGCCATCATCCCAAAAGACATTCTCCATGAGTAATACTAAGAAAGTGAAGAACAATAACACGTCGATTATAGATATGTTTTCGAAGAAAAAGAAACAGAAAATTGGCAATGATTCTCAAAGGAAATCCAAATGTCCAATTTGTAACAATGAGTTTCCTTTAAAGTTTCTTGAAGAGGAGCATATTGACAATTGTTTGTCAACAAAAACCCCTGAACAAACGGAAATCATAGATTTATTAGATGAGCAATCAAACAACATAGAAACAAAATTTAGTGATTTTGCAGAGGAGGTTTACATCGGTGATGACTCTGTTGTCATGGATGAACCTAAGGAGAACGATTACATGAACAGTTATTTACAAAGTGCATTGAAAAGCTCCACTTCAGCAAACTCATATACCCCACTCCCGAAATTACAATTGCATGATATTCCAACATCCACGTTGAAACAAAATTTGAGTAGATACCAACTGAACACACAAGGACAAAAGTACAATCTGGTTCAAAGATGGAAACAATGGGATGTGTTGTACACAAGTAACTTTGTGGATAACCCCAACCCAAAGGATATCAAGGATTTACAGCGCGAATTGAATCAATGGGATATGTTGAATAACAAGCCGATAATTGTGAGTTCAAATAGTGCAGGCAATAGCAACAATGAGAATCATAGAGTTATAGATGTGTCGGAGATGTTTGACAACAAAAAGATAAATATAAAAGATGATAAGTTTTCGAGATATGAGTGGGAGGTGAGAAACAAAAAAGAGTATAGAAAGTTGATCATAAGAGCCAAACGTAATTTACGTAATGAGAAGAATGAAGACAACAAACTAGCTAAATAAAAACATTTTTTTATAATTTTAAAAAAAATAGTCATGTATATACATTTATAATTCATCAAGAGCCAACTCTTCTTCTATGTGTTCATTTTCTTCATAAAGACTTTCTAAAGCTTCGTTTAGGTCTTTTGGGACAGCGTGTTCACTGGCGGTGACTGTTTCCACAGCTTCTTCAACAATAGTCTCAACAGTATTTTCTTGATTATTTGAGGCCATTTCTTCAATAACGGCTTCAGGTAAATGAACATCAACTTCTTCAGGCAACATCTTTTGGATTCTCATTGCTCTATCATGGTCATATGAATCAGTAGGCACGTCTTCTAATTCACCAACAGTTTCAACAATTGGTTCATATTCAGCAGCAACTGGAGTTTCATAAACAGTAGTTTCTTCAACCTGTGGTTCAGGTTCGCTGGAGACAGCTGGAGCGGGGGTTTCTACAGCTTGGGCCTTCAACTTTTCTTCAATATTATCAACGGTTTCAACTTGAACATCTGGTTCACTAGTGGTGGTTGAAACAGAAGTTGGAGCGGTGGTAGCCTTTAAAATTGCTTCAACATCTTCTTCAACATTAGGAACAGTTTGGATTTGAACTTCTGGTTCAATAGCAGCAGTCAAAATTTCTTCAACCTTCTCTTCAACGTTAGGAACTGTTTGAATTATAGCTTGTGGTTCGATAGCAGCAGTTGAGACTGGTTCAGTTGCAGCAGCCAAAATTTCTTCAACATTCTCTTCAACGTTAGGAACAGTTTGAATTTTAGCTTTACGTTCTACAACACTGGTTGGGGCAGCGACTGGATCAGTGGTGACGTTTAAAATCTCTTCAATGTTTTCTTCGACATTAGGAACTGTTTGGATCTGTACTTGAGGTTTAGCAGTGGCAGGTGGTTGAGAGGTAACAGTTTCAACTTCAACAACAGTTTCTGTAACTTCAATAACCTCAGGTTCTTCAACAACAGTTTCTGTTTCTTCAGCGACGACTTCTTCAACGACCTTTGGTTCTTGAACAACAGTTTCTGTTTCTTCAACAACTGGTTCTTCTACAACCTTTGGTTTTTTAACAACTTCAGAGTCGACAACAACTTCTGGCTCTTCAACAACCTTTGGTTCTTCAACAACACCAGTACTTTGGGTAACAACAACAGATGTAATTTGAGACTCATAACCTGAAGTAGTAACCTCAACAGAAACAATATCATTCAAAGACAACAAGTAATCTTCATATGAAATAGCTTCTTCGTCATCACCACCTTCAACAACTTGATCGTAATAATCTTGGTTGACAAGCTTTGAGGTTGTGAAGCTGGCTTCAGAGGATGTAGAATAAGACAATGGCTTTGTGGATGTAGAGTAAGACAATGGATTTGTGGAGGTAGGTTCAATATCCTTGGATAGAATGGTAACTTCATTGTACTCATCGTTATATTCGTTGTCCTTTAACTTGAAGTATTCAGTATCGTTTTGCTTGTTTCTGTTCATACGTTCTTTGATAAATGGAATAACCTTGTCTTTCATTAATGGTTGGAAAGTTTCATTATTGAATTCTATCAAGGCATCCTTGGCTATGATGTGCAAGCCGTTTTCATAAATGAACTTACCGGCAACACCTAAGATAACCAACATAATCAAGTTGAAAATGAAGCTCAAGAACTTCTTTGTAGTTGGTTTGTGGTTCTTGAAGTTCTTTGGTATGTTGATGATGGAAGCACTGTTGTCAGCACTAACAGTACTCAATCTGGATCCTGAGTCATTGAAGGCAATTTTGGTAATGGCAAAGGTGTGCAAGTCACTGAACTTCTTCAAGTACTTCATCTTACTGTTTGTTAAAGCAGAGATTACAGCGGAGTGATTGTGAGGATTGGATTGTTTGTAGAACAAGTGGAAGAAGTTCACAGAGTTGTCGTTACCAGAAATAGCCAAGATATCTGTTTCATAAGCATAATCAACACTGGTGATACCCTTGAATTTCAAGTTTTTCAATTCATGGACTTTTAATAATTTGATTTCACCAGTGATTGAGAATAAGTGGAATTCAAACTTGTTGGCAATATCATTCTTCAAAATAATAAAGAAACAGTCTTCTTTGATGAACTTCAATTTCAATGGAGTGTATTTGTTAACATCAAAGTGGTAAGATTTTGTAATAAAAGTACCGGTAACACAGGAGATCAATTCACAGGAGTTTTTGGTGATATAAGACAAGATCTTGGCTTGCTTACCTTTTTGGAAATCAAAGTCTCTTAATTCATTACCAGTATCAATTTCATACAATTCATTTAAGGTGATTGGATTGATGATTCTAATAATAGAAGGGACCTTGCTTGTGCAACAGGCTGCAAATTCGATGTTTTCGGAAATCTTCAAGAACTTCAAGTATGTGTTCAAGTCTCTTGGAGATTGATCATCTTTGTCGTAGTCAACAGAAGCAATGAATCTCATGTGTTGGTTTTCATAGTTAAATCTTTGTAATGAGTTGTTGATATTTGATTGCATGATCTTAGAGCTGTTTTCATTGCACCCTAATAAGAAAACACCATCAACCTTGATATCATCTTGGATATCACTTGATCCCAGTAAAATAGAGTTAGGTAAGCTGTCTTGGACATTTGAGGAAAAGTGGATAAAGTCCATGCATGTAGGAGAATCACTATCAGCACTTAATTTCAATTCTCTGAATTTTTTGATCTTGTTATTATCGATGGACAACAAGGTGATCTTGTTGTCAATACCATTGTTACCTTCACCACCACCACCGGTGACCAGCAGCAGATCGTCTGAGATAAACTTACAGGCATACAGAGGGTACTTCAAGTTACACTTAACAACTTCAACCTTCATAGTATAATGTTTTTTGTTTTGGTGTTTTGATAATTTGAAATAAGGGTTTAAGCTTACCAATATATATATTTTTTTTGAGGGTGTGGTAATTTTTTTTTTTTTTTGGTTAAGGTCCAAAAAATAGAGTGAGAATATTTTCAAAGTGTAGCGGATAAATCGACTCATTTTTTAAAAAATTAAAAAAATACTCCTATTTGTAGAAATTTTAAAAATATAAAGTTAAACCAATGAACTTTCTGTCCATCTCATCACACGTGGTCCATGGCTATGTGGGCAACAAGGCCATCAACATGGCCATCCAATTCAAACCAAATGTTGACAACATCGATATCTTGAATACAATCCAGCTAAATACCCACCCAAGGTACTTGCTCAATTACCAATATGCTGGGTTGGCCATCGTTAATTATAATGCTGATACTCTGATCAATGAGGTGCTCAAAGAATCTCTGCTTGGGTTTTTGGATATGGAATACAACTGCATAGTATTGTCATATTTCAACAATGCCAAGGGTATTGATTACCTCACAGATGTGTTGTTAAACAAAAAGGCTGAGAATACAAAAATCATTTTAGACCCTATAATGGGTGACAATGGTAGAATATACTGCAACCCATTGATTATCGAGTCATACAAGAACTTGATAAGTACTCTAGATATTGACTGTATCTTGCCTAATCAATTTGAACTGGAATTGCTCGTCTATGGTGAAAATGGTGCTGACAAGACAAAAGATAATCAATACTTCATTGAGTTAATTAATCAGTTTCACACAATGTATCCAAAGGTCAAGAATTTGATAGTAACATCAGCAATGATTGATAATAAGACTCCATGCATATTGGTATCTTCTTTGATTACAAAGAAAATCAGCAAAATTAATCTAGAAAATTTCTATCTAAAAGATACAATCATATATGGATGTGGAGATTTGTTCACTGGATTGATAGCGTATGAGTATACAAATAATTCCGAGATTGATATTGTAAAGATAGTCTCAGGTGTTGTTCAGGACTTGAAAGCAGTCATAGATAGATCTGTTGATTCAAGAATCAAAGTTGGGGAGTCGCAGTATCAACTGAATGATTTGAATTTGATAGAGTGCATAGATGATATTCTAAGCAAGAGTAGTGGCTGTCAAAACAGTGTTTCTACATTTAACATTGAGAACCTTATTTAAAAGATGATTTACAGCAGTGTCTGGGACACTGTTTATTATATATTTGCAATTAAACCTTTATGGCTCTTTTTGGTAACTGAGTTAATGTAGTTTAACTCCTATCATTATTGCGGAGATAACCGATCAAATCTGTTTAGCAAAGTAAAAAAAAAAACAGGACCCATAAAAAAAAAAAAAGGCAACAATCGTAAACTCAACAAAAAAAACGTGTACCCACAGTTTTGTACGATGATCTGATTCAATCCAATTGCCTAACAGATAACATTATTATAGCCCCCAATCACCATAGCATCTTTATAGCCTTCAAAGTTAATAACATAAAGGGTTAATAATCTTTTCTATTAATACTATTTTTACATAACATATACAATGAAGGACTTTAAAGCAGGCAAAAAGCCTAAGAGACTCCTGACCTTTTTCTTACCTCTATTCATATTGATATCAACTTACCTTGTTTATTCTCTAAACAGTAATAACATACCCACCATAAAACTCTATGGGAACAACCAAAAAATACATAAAAAATCAGCTGGATTTAAAATATCATCAGCCTTGGTTGAAACAGATGCCTTCTCAGTCATGGACAACAATAGCTCCAAGATTTCTATTGAAGACATTGTCATCCAAGACGAGACCATTGACATTAAACTTGACTTCCATACCAAACAAAACACCTTGATACCGGATTTATCAGACAAAGAGACTATAGTAAACCTAGCAAAGTTGTCTCAAAACGCATATGTAAGAAATCCATACACAGGTGATTGGCAAAACGTCACTGAGAAGAACGATGGTGCCTTTGGATGGGAGGAGGATTACATCAGGGGTCATATTTTCAAGAATGAAGAAGAAAAAATTATTATTATTTCATTCAAAGGAACTTCATCAAAGGGGTTGCCCGGAACCAGTCAGGAAGCCGATACTATAGAAAACGACAAGGTCAACGACAACCTATTGTTTTCCTGCTGTTGTGCTAGAGTAACATATTTGTGGACCACAGTTTGTGATTGCTACATGGATGCATTCACTTGCAATGAAAAGTGTTTGGAGCAGAATATTAGAGATAAGAGCTATTACTACAAACAAAGCATAGATATTTACAGAGAAGTTAAAAGACACAATCCTGGCTACCAGATCTGGACCACAGGCCATTCATTGGGTGGTGCCCTGTCTGCTTTGGTGGCCAGAACATATGGTCTTGTGGCTGTTACATTTGAAAGTCCTGGGGATTTACTAGCCAGTCAGAGACTCCACTTGCCTTTGCCATTTGATCCTGATTTTGATATGATCTGGCATGTTGGAAACACTGCGGATCCTATTTACATGGGGACCTGCAATGGTGCATCAAGTACATGCAATCTGGCTGGTTATGCGATGGAATCTAGATGTCATTCAGGCTGGGAAATATCATATGATACAGTCAAGGAACTCCACTGGAGCGTTGATGTAAGAAAACACAGAATAAGAACTGTGATTTATGATGTTTTGAAGAAAATGGATGTTCCTAAACCTGTATACATAGGAAATGGAAGAGGCAAAGAGAACCCATGTGTTGATTGTTTTGATTGGGATTTTGTGAATCCTGTTGATGAGCCATCAACCACTTCAAGTATTACAAGTTCTACAAAGACAAAAACAAGAGTCACAAGCACACTGACGACTAGCTTTGTTCCATCAAAAACCACCAGCTGTGTGGGAAGAAACTTTGTAGGATGGTGTACCTCATACACCACCATAGAAGAAAGTGCTAGTATGCTTGTAACAAAATAATAATACAATATATATTTAGATAATAATAACATTTTTTTTTTTTTTTTTATATTCTCGAAGTTGTTTCTATTTCATGTTCTCTTAGCAAAGCCTCCAGTGAAGAATAATATTGCAAAATACAACTGGGAACCTTCAGATCAACCTCCTCAATCCAAAAGCTCTTCAACTCTCCTTCGCGAATTTTTCTGAACTTTTCAGACAAATCCTTCACAAGCATTTTTCCATGTTCATCAATGATCCCAAACTTCAAGTACATAACAGCCGTATAAAAGACGGAGTAAATAAGCTGGTCAGACAAGAACCTGAAATGATTCAGATCAACAGGCTTGAAAAGCTCCAACGCACTTATGCAGTGGTCGGAAAGATCCTGTTTCTTTGAAGGTGGGATGTTTAAGTCAAACATGGGGAACTGGTTCAACAGGACCTTTGCGGTCTTCAGCTTGTCAACGTTGGTGATGTTGGATTCCTTGAAGAGATGGTCTTTCTTGGTGATTTCCTCTTTGATCTTGGATGACAGTCTCTTTCGGGAATAGTAAGAAATAGGCTTGTCAGTTGCTGTTGGTGGGATGTACTTGTGTTTTTGGTAATACATCAGGATCATGTTTGCATATAAGAAATGGTAAGTAAAATCAATAAATTCTTCAATTTGTTGCTTTGATAGGTATATCCATTTGTTCCACCATTGATCTACTTTTGCCAGCATGTTGTTCAAGTCAACGTCTTTTTTGTTTCCTTGTAGAGGACCATTGTTGCTCTGGTTGTTGTTGTTCGTCAGATTAAAGTCCAATTGAATATTGTCTGAATCTTTTAGACCATTTCTTTGAAGTCTCTCCACCAGCCAGTATAGCTCAATTTCAGCTAACATTCTACCATCAAAGTGCGAGGCTTTTTGTGATTGCAAAGTCAAAATACATTTCTTGATATCATTGTCTTGAAGGATAGATGGTCTTCCAGATAACAAAGAGTGATTCAAATGAGCTAGACACAAGTGATTAAACAGTCTGTTTTGACTCAATGAAATATCATTCATCTCATTCTCTTCTCCAAAGATTGAAAAGTAGTTCAAGTTGTTGTTATAATTTTGGAAGCTGTTCTTGACACTATTGCTGAAGAACATCTTCAAACCCATACCAGAAATCAACCATGAATCAAAAATCTGGAAGTCTGACGACAGAGAATTGCTATAGACCGAGAGCATGACCAGTGATTGGATATACTCGATTTTAAAGGCATTCCCCAAGTTCACAAACTCCATGGCATAGTCAAACTTCAACTTCAACAAGAGTCTTTTGTACACCTTAGTCTTTAAGTCGTGATAGTAAAGTGTATATCTCAATGAAAGCACCATGTACAAAGTCAACAACAGAGAGCAGTTGGAGTTTCTTATGTTTTCTATAATAACCTCCAAACTCATATGTTGCGGGAAACTCACCCATGCACCGTAGTTGTCCTTGAACTCCTTCAATAAAGTAATACATTCAGACATGGTTAATATATTCTGGGAAATGACATCGTCTTTGAACTTGAACTCAAAAGCATCGGTAGTATTGTTTGGTTTATCCTTGATGTTCAAGTCTAGTGGATTGGGATCATGTAGGTTTCTTATTTGAAGAGGGGTATTGAACTTGGATATGTACCTCGCGAGATTGGTAAATGGTGCATACAAAGATCTGTAGTCTTCTTGGAAATCAGTGTGTATTTGAGTCAGAGTTGTTTCGATGCTTTCGCTTTTTGGTTCTGTTGGAGTTGCATTGTTGCTTCTATCCAAAGGACTATCGGCAGTCATTCTGATCTCGTTGTCATTAGGAGACATGAACAATGGTTGGTTGTGGTTGTTTATGCTCTTAGGTGGTGAGCTACTATTCATAAAAATTTCAAGCAGCTTGGTGACTTTTAGATTTGTGTCTTGGATCAGATCAACTTGTTTTGAATTTGTTTGGTTGTCAAGTAGCGGAATAGTCTGTTTGTTGACTGTATCAATGATCTTGAACTGATGGTTCTTTATTTTGGTATTATTTTTGGTTACAGCCTTATTTGTTTGCATGATAGGCGAGGCAGAGTCATTGAACTTCAAAGAAAGCAAAGAAGAGTCATTGAGCAATGAACAGTTCACATCAGACAATTTCATGCAATTCTTACAGCCCTTGTTTAGATTGATGAACTCACATCTGATTCTCTTCTGTTTGCAGTAGTCGCATGCCTTCAATGATCTATTTTTCTTGACTGTAGTGGTGGCATTGCCTTCATCTGTAGTTGTAGTCATTTGTGTAGTATGGTTTTGGTTATAGATTCGGTCTGCAATTTATAAATCCGTGTTGCAATAATTTTGTTTACTTTTATTTTTTTTTTCGTAGTTGCCCGTTTTTCAAAAAAAAACTTATGGTAATCCTTGGGGAAGAAAAAAATAATATAAAATATGGAAGAAATAAATATAAATCGAAATGGGGACATTGGAACCATAAAACCATATTGATATGTCTGCCAATACATCAGCTGTTTCTAACCAGTCCAGAAGAAAAAATAAACTAAAGAGCACCCTGCTTGTCCAGGAGATGCTTAGAGATGAGACAGGCACATCCGATACTCCTGCCAAAGAAGAGAAGACAGAAGTCATCAAAGAAGAAAAGAAGCTTGCAGTAAAAGAAGAGAAGAAGGCTCCAGTCAAAGCAGCAAAGAAGGCCTCAGTCAAAGAAAATAAGAAACCTCAAACTAAAGAAATTGAACACACTCCTTTAAAGAGTGGGATCAAACTACCTGTAAAGAGAGACTACACCAAGAAAGACCACACCAAGAATGATTATACTAAAAAAGACTATACTAGCAATCAGATTGAACATAAAAAATTCCCATTGAACAAGGATACTAAAAAAAAAGAAACTAAAATACATACTGAAGCTCCCAAGCCAACCAGCACAACCTCATCTCTACTGAAACAAAAACTTGAGGAGCAAAAGGCACTTCTGGACAAAAACAGAACCTTTGACAGCATCAACAAGCTGGTTAACAGCACTGCTTCATACAGCCTGACAGCCAATAACAACATTGATGTGAACAAGATCAACAACATGTTTGATTAAACAAGTGAATGTGTGATCCAATCTCCATTGGTATCCTGATACTTGATGCTCAGTTTGTTGAAGTGGATAATTTGGTTTTGTACTATTGCTTCATACTCAATGATGCTGCCTTTGTTGGTGTTGTGTTTGTTTGTTATGAGTAGCTGATAATTCTTGGTGATGTTGTTTGACAAGTGATGGCTGCCATCAGCCTTCCCCTCCCCAGAGCCATTGATCATCAAAAGCTCTTCATTGGTGTTTAAGTTGTCCTTACTCAAACTTGAGATGATCTTGTTGAATACCTTGATTGGGTTTATGGTCAGCATTATGTTTTTATCCATTTCCAGTGAGGTGTTGTATGATACAGTGAGGTACTTTATAGGCATGAACAGCTCATAGTTGTTGTCATTCTTTATTTTGACATCCTTGTGCTGGAGTTTGTTGTTGATGAGTTGGATATCTGCATTATCAATGATATTTGCGATCTTTTTCTTGATGGCATTTTCTATGTAGAATAAGTTTATATCATGATCCAGAAGATCTTGTAGGATAATATTTCTGTACAGCTTTGGATCGTTTGTGTAATATAGTGGCACATTGATGTCTTGGTGATTTATGAATAGATTGTATGATTTGTATGTGGCAAATGAAGCCAAAAGAATGCTTATTACTTTCAAGTTTTGTTTCAGCTTGTACTTGAATATGCCGTATGTGGTTAATGAGTTGTTGTTGCTGAACAAGTTGAGATTGGGATTATTAACGGGTCTATATATCTTGCTGTATATTCT
>JAJMDJ010000324.1:0-10866 GCA_030573495.1 Hanseniaspora nectarophila
TTGGTGACACTTTGAACTGCTCTGGAAATTGGAGTTTCAACAATGAAGTAAGTATCAACAGTTTCCTTACCATCAGCTCCCTCATAAGTGGAGAAGCTGGTGGAGAAGGTACTTGTTTGAGTACCGGTCCAGTAGGTGGTGACACCTGAAGTACCATGGACTTCTGGAGTAGCTACATAGTAAATGGTAGAGATGACAGGACTTCCTGAAACATCACCAGTTAAAACATTGACAGAATAAGTAGAAATACTGTTTCCATCAATGAAGCTGTTGGTTGTGGTTTGAACTACTCTGGAAATTGGAGTCTTGATGTAATAAATTGTTTCAAGAGTGGCAGTACCAGTGGATTCATAGTTGGTAATGAATGAAGAGTAAGTGATGGTGTTTATACCAGCCCAATATGTGGTTGATGTTAGAGTGACATGGATTTCTGGAGTAGCAACATAGTAAATAGAGGTAACATATGGAGATGTAGATCCTGAAATGGTGGTCATTCTGGTGTCAACGGCAGTAGAGTATGTGACATCAACAGAGCTGTCAATGTAACTGTTGGAAGTTGTTCCATAGAAAGTACTCATTGGAGTTTGGACATAGAAAGTACTGACGGCAGTTTCCTTCTTATCTGGACCTTCAAACAATGCTGTAGCTATAGAATAAGTAACAGTGCTGGTTTGAGTACCATAAGTGTATTGTGTTGTAGACAATTGGACTAATGGAGTTTCAATGTAATAAACAGTTGAGATTATTAAGGAACTGTTAGCAATAGTTCCTGTAGTCAAAGCAGTTGAATAAGTTGAGGTTACAGTTCCGGTCCAATAAGTGTATGAAGACACATTGACTCTATCAATAGGTGTTTCAATATAATAGATAGTGAACAAAACTTCATGTTGATTAGAGTCAGTGGTGGAGTAAATGGAGGTGGAATAAGTAGAGTTAGTCAAACCAGTCCAAGAGCTTAATACACTAACAGTAGAGTATAACAAAGGAGTGGCTACTTCGTAAACAGTAGCAATAACAGGAGAACCAGCAATAGTAACTTGGTTAATATCGGTGGCAAAAGTTGTGGCGGTGCTTCCAGTCCAGAAAGTGTAAGAAGTGGATACTGATCTAACAATAGGAGTTTCAACGTAGTAAACGGTGACAGCAGTGACTCTGCTATCAGTGGACCCGGTAACATATGAAGTTCCTGTAGAGTAAACAGAAGTAACAGTACCAGTCCAGTAAGTTGTTGTAGAGTAACTGGAATGAGATACAGGAGTAGCAACATAGTAAAGAGTGGTAATAACTGGAGAGTTACTGACAGATCTAGTCAAAGTGGTGGTACTGTAAGTAGAGTTGTAAGTACCATCCCAGAAAGAAGCAGCAGTTGTGGAAGTTGTTCTAGTTATTGGAGTCTCAACATAGTAAACAGTAACACTGGTAACAACTGAAGAAGGATCAGTGGTCAAGTAATTAGATGTAGAGTAAGTGGAGACAACAGTTCCATTCCAATAGGTTGTAATACCTGAAGTAGAGTATGATAGCGGAGTGGCTACATAATAAACTGTAGACAAAACATTACTGGCACCATCTTTTGAGTTAACAGTAGTAAAGATATTAGTTGAGTAAGTTGTCTTTCCAATAGAGGAAGAATCAATGAAGTAACTAGAAGTAATGGTGCTGGTGTATCTACTCATTGGTGTTTCAACAAAGTAAGTAGTGTAAATTGTTTGAACACTATCTCCACCAGTTAAAGTGGCTTGTGTGGTAGAATAAGTAGATGTGACAGTTCCAGTCCATGAGCTAGTTGATGTCATTGAAACATGGGAAGCAGGTAAGGATACCAAGTAAACTGTGGTAATAACAGGAGAGCTAAATTGACCTACAGAACCAGTAACAATATAAGTAGAGTAAGTTGTTGGGACTGTAATAGTAGGGTTGTAAGCAACAGAAGTTGAGCTAACTCTGCTAATAGGAGTTTCAATGAAGTAGGTAGTACCTTCAGTAACAGATGAATCAGAACCTGTGAAAGTTGTAAAGGATGTAGAGTAGGTTGAAGTAACAGTACCTGGCCAATAGGTGGTAGAGTAAGCTTGACTATGTTGAGCACCTGTGGCTACGTAGTATGTTGTAAAGATAACCGGACTGTTAGTAATAGTCAAAGTTTGAATATTGGTCGAGTATGTTGTAGTAGACAAAGAATCTATGGCATCATTGTAGGTCAAACTTGTAACAACATTTCTAGTAATAGGGGTTTCAACATAGAAGTAGGTAACTAAAGTTGCAGAAGAATCGGTACCAGTTGTAAGAGCACCAGATGTGCTATAAGTGCTGGTAGACAATCCTGTCCAATAAGTGGTAAAGTAACTTGTATCAAAATCCAAAGGAGTAGCAACATAATAAACTGTAGACAGTAAAGGTGAGTAGAATGTACTTGTACCACTAGTTGCAAGACTTGAGGTTTCAAAAATATTTGTTGAGAAGGTGGTAAAGGAGCCTGTAAATCCAGAAGAGAATGTTGTACTTGTGGATGTGTATCTAGATATTGGAGTTTCAACGAAGTAAGTTGTAGTAACAGTAGCAATACCACGTTTATCAATACCGATAGAAGAAGTGGTACTGTATGTACTTGTACTTATTCCATTCCAATAGGAGGTAGATGTAACAGGAGTTTGAGTAATCAACGGAGTTTGAACATAGATACTGGTAACAATTGTTGGTACACCAGTGTCTGTTGTGGTGAAGACATTTGTTGAGTAGGTAGATGTTGTTGAACCACCATAATAGGTATAACTAGTATTGCTTACTCTTTGGATTGGAGTTTCAACATAATAAGTTGTGTAAGCAGTCATTTTCGAATCAACGGATCCAACAGCAGAATAAGTAGTTGTTGAATAAGTACTATTGAAGATACCAGTCCAAGAAGAGAATGATGTAGCTGAATAGTAAGATAAAGGAGTTTCAATATAGTAGACTGTCATAGCAGTTGCCAAACCATTAGCACCGGTGTAAGTAGCCAAGCTGGTTGCATAAGTACTGGTTACAGAACCTGGATAATAAGTATTAACGTATGAAACAGAGGATTGCAGAGGAGTACTGACCCAATAGACAGTATTCAGTGTAGGAGTATTGCTTATGGTTGACGCACCTACCCAAGTATTTGTGGTGGTTGAGGAACCAGTCCAGAATGTGGTATAAGTGGTGGTGGCAGAAACATAAGGATAGTTCACAACATATACAACTTCAGAAGTTTGAGCATTCAAAGTAGTGAAGAATGAGGAGATTGTTGTTGGAGCAGTAACCAATGAATTGTAAACTGTAGATTGGGATGGGTAATAAGGAGTAATTAATTCAGAAACTAAATTGGAAGTGGATTGGGTGAAAACAGACCATGAAGTTGTTGGGTTCAACCAATATGAGGTTGATTGAACGGTAGTGTAAGGAACACGAACATAAATGATCATTTCAGTAATACCACCAGTAGTCAAAGTAGTTAGAGTGGAAGAGTATGTTGTTGGAACAGTTATACTTGGAACATAACTGGAAACAGTACTCATTGAGTATGGGGTATAGACGGTGTAATAGTTTGCATATGTGGTGTAAACAGTAGGACAGGCAAAAATAAAACCATAGTAGGAAGTATAGTAAGAAGTGGAAACACTGACGGTAGTACTTGTGATGCTACTTGTCCAACCAGTGGTAAAGTAATTATTACCTTGAGCGGAACATTGACTTAAATAATTCATTTTGTAAGCCAAGTTAGACCAATCGTAGTATGTGCAACCATTAGGATCTTGATAACTAAAGTCAATGGCACCTGAACCTTGTCTGTTTACATAGAAGACAGACATTGGGTACATGTAACCAGCATTCAAATAAACTGAGAACTGATTGGTACCACTTGGGCCGTCTTGAGTCCAGACAGATGAGATCTGTGATTGGGTATGAGGAATAGCAGAGTTTGAGCCAACAGATTGTTGACAACAAGAAAGCTGGGAAATACCATCACCTAAGTTAATAATGGCTAAATCATCAATATAACCTAAGTTGAAAGTATAAGTACCAGAACAAGTAGGAACCAAGTAAGCATTCAAGGAGAAGGCAAAATTGGAAATGGTAACGTTGACTGGTTTGTTATTACTATCAAAGAAGTAAGGCAAAATACCCCAAGTTTCTGAAAACCCAGGAGGATTGAAGGAGAAACTCAAGACGTTAGTGTGGACATTGGAATTCAACAAAGCAGGTTGAGTTTTGATGGCGCTTGAGTAAGGAGTACCTGGATTGTAACCACCATTTAAATAGTTATCGGTAAGGTACAGATTTTGGTCCGGAATACCGGTGTTGGTTTTGGAGTTCCAAGATTTCCAAGGGTAGTAATAGGTACTACCAAACCAACCAGAGGTGAAGGCACCTTGTGATGTAGGGTTTCCACCATTGATGTAACAACCATTGACATAACCGTTGTCACAGAAACCGGTAGCTTCAACTTCGTTAATCAATGAATTGGAACCAGTATGGTTAATAGAAAATAGAGCTAGACATGTGAATAAGACTAACTTAATCAATGATTTGTGAGATGAAATCATTTTTTTTGTTTTGTTGCTTTGTTGTAAGATGCAATAAAAGAGTGGTTTATTTTCTATGGATAGGCGTAAACTGGATAAGAATTTGTTTTATCTGTTTCTTTGTTTTTTTTTTTACTTTTGTTTTAAAATTCTGGTTGTAAAAAAAATCAGATTGTTGTTAGATTGACGTTATGATCAAATAGATTACTTAAAAGTATTTGAATAATGCTTATGAATTTTCAATCTATGAATCAATAAAAAATGGATTAAGAAAAAAAAAGGTGTCTTTTTTTTTTATTTCTTATTTTTTATTATTCTTTCGTTTGCTGGAAAAATAATGATTAGTACCTTAGTTCTTTGTTGAAGTTTGGTATAAAAAGAGTCAACGATAGATTTGGGTACGTAAAATTTTTTCTTTCTGTATTAGTTTCTTTTTTTTTTTTCTATCTCTCTCTTTCTGTTTTGAATAATCAGATATTGGAGAATAGGAAAATAATAGAGTTAATGTTCAAGGAATAACAAGAGGCTTTATGCTATCTATAACTTTATACTGTGTGTGTTGAAAAATAAGGAATGAAAGAGTTGTGTGGTTTTTCTTTCCAAGAATGTTCAAGTTATAGTAAAGAAATGAGTGTTTAAAGTATTTTTTAAATTATTTTTTTTTTCTTGAAGCTTGTAATACGTGGTTGTATTTTTTTTTGGAGTTAAGCGGGTGTGTATTTTCTTGTTCGGACTTAATAGAGCTTTTTGTTGGTAATTTTTGTTGAATTGTTAAACCAAGTGTATCTGAGTTGATTGTAAAGGTTTGGGATGGTTTGTAAGATGAATAATCTCTTTACAAAATTTTTATAATCAAGTGAGGGAATATAAGGGAACATCAAATAGAATCAAGAAATTCTGAGAGAAGTACATGCAAGAGAAGAAGAAGAAAAAAAAAAGAAGAAACGAATTTAAGAATCTGTGTCTTATATATAGTTTTTTTTTTCAACTCAAAATTACTGAATTACATAATGGTGACGAAATGGAGAAAAAAAAAAATCTAAAAAAAAAGTCGAACCATTAAACCAACACCACGTTGTGGTTAACAGCAAAAGTTCATACAAAACGAACAATAGGCTATTTGTAGATGAATCTACCAACCGTTGAATATTTGTCTTCGTTCATCTATTTTTTTCACCTCCTGCGACCAAACTTTTTCCATTTTGGGAAATAGAAAAATTTTTTTAAAAAAATTCTATTGTTTGTGGTGAAAAATTTTTCTTAAAAAAAAAAAATCGATAAGGCCATACTGGAGCCTGGACTGTTCAGACGGACTGATTGCACTGATCATGAAAAAAATCTTTTTTTTTTTTTTGTGAATGGGACCTCTGTATGACAAGATCTCGCAAGTATACATAGATTATACATTGTCAATGAGTGTTTAGTATATAAAGAGAGAGAATTTGAACGATTACGATGCAAAATGTCCTTTCAAAAAAAATAAACACGAGAAGAAAACACCCATATATACAACTCAAAATATATAGTTTTTTGTATTTTCTTACAAGGCTACAGTTCTGAAGTCTATCGCCAAGAAAGTTGGAAGGCAAGATTTTAAAAAAGAAAAAAAAAAGTTGCACCCACCTTTGAATAGTGTTTTTTTCTCCTTTTTCAGCGTTTTCTGTTTACAACTTTTTTTTAGACTATCATTCTCCATCTGCAGCCTGTTGAAAAATTGAAAAAAAAGAAGCTAGTTGCAGCAAGGGCAGAATTGTATTTCTATTATGTTTTGAGTATTTTGCCATCAATTTCATGACGTAGCACGCATTAAAAACATGGAATTGTAGTTATTCCCATTTATGCTGTGGGTGGTTTGTTTACATTGCTGATTTTTTGTTCGTAAAATACAAAAAAAAGTGGGTCCATGATCAGCGAATTCACTCTGATTGCAATTACCTAATATCGTAATCGCACCGATAATTACCCTTTTAGGTAATGAAAAAATAAATTCTCCTTATGGCTCTTTTTTTCTTTGAACCAGCTCAACCAATAAAAAAATAATAATAATAAAATAAAAACATAAAATGATTCTCTCTCTCTATGAAGCTATAAAACCACATTAAATCTTAATGAAAAATTGGCTGTAAATATTTGTTAATTTGCTGGTTGTTTATTTTATTTAAAATAAATAAAATAAAAAAAAAGAACTCAAAAGGTCACTATTATTTTCTAGAAATTATCATTTGAGGCACAAGGCACTACCCCCTTTGAGAAAATTGCTTCTAACACTTACGAAATTCAAGATGCACACACACAGAAGTGTTGTAAATATAGTATACGTTTTTTGTTCAGTTTTTTTTTTTTTTTTCTTTTCTTTAAAGTTTCTAGGTATTTTACACAGAATCAAGTAAAAATTGTACCGTGTATAATAACCTAAAAATAAAATTGCAAGTACATCTACAAAATGTTCCATTTTTTTATCTAATTGCCAACAAAAAGAGTATTAAACGTATAACAGTTAACATAGATCATTTGGTGATTAGAATCGTACTTGGATGTATTTGCTACCCATATCAGTAATATTAAAAATAATCTTGAATAATTAAGCTTTTTACAAAACCTGTTAAACTTGAAAATTTGTCAATAGTTTATCTCCGATAAACTAACAATTTTATTTAATGATTTTTTATTTATGAAATTACTCTTATTAGCATCTAACTTGTGAAGATGTAAATTTGTTGTCTCCTAGAACAAAGTGTTTTTATTTGCTGATGATAAATAACTAACTAAATTCTTGTAAGTAATTTCAATAATGTCTTGTGTCATGTAATATTATTATTCAAAAACCACACAAAAGTACTTTATAAATTTGTGATGTTTTTCATTTTTTAACTGGTGGGTTAACCAAAATATTCACTACAACTTCTTTTTTTTTGATTATTTGGATTTCGGACATAATAATAATCTTCTTCTTTTTTGTTTGGGGTTAGTCACGTGTTTGAGATATTTTTTGTTTACATTTAACAACAATTAATAACAATCAATCCCATTTTAAATAAAACAAAAATAAAACAAAAGACAATGACCATTTTCTGTAATTGAAATATGTAAACAAAACAGTGTTTAAAGTAAACAAATTTGTATATAAACAAGAATTTTTTTTTTGATTAATAAAATATGGTAACATGTAAAAATACAAGAAAAGGAGATAAACATAAGTACAGTTTATAATTTATTATTATTAATTTATTTTAACAAAATGAATTAAATATATAATTTATAATAAAGAAAGGTAAAGCTTTTTTTTTTTTTTTTTTTTTTTTAAAGACGAACTTGATGGAGACAGCAACATTCTCTTGTTTCAATGGCAAAATCAAAGTTATTGATATTGTGTTTATTACAAGTAAATGCTACTTCTCGTTTTTTTGTTTTTTTTTAGGTATACAAATATTAGCTTATTAGATCCAAGACAAAGAGATCAATTGGCTAATACTCTTTTGTATTTTTTTTTTTTTTTCACAATTAGATCACACTCAATAATAAGGCGATAATAGCCATTACTCCGAAGTTGGATATCTTGTGATTAGAAGCTCCATTTCCTTGAGTTAGGATGCTGAAAACTGCTGTTGATTGGGAAGGATCAACACTGGTTGCAATTGTTGGCTTGTTTAGAGCAGTACCACTAGTTTGTTGAGATGCTACTGTAGGATGAGAAACATTCACAGATGCAGCAGTGTTTTCAGCTGCAGAAGGAGCAGCACTTGAAACAACATTTGGTATTTGAACTGAAGTTCCTGGAATGATTGTGTAGGTTGATGTAACTTCAACCTTCATTGTTTCATAGCTGGTTACAGTAGAACCAATTTCAGTTTCAGTCACAGTTTCATAAATAGTTACCTTTCTCTTTTGTTTAGTTGTAGTACTTTCAATTACAGAGTTGGATAAAGTTTCTGAAGACAGTGGACTGACTGCAGCAGATGATTCACTTACTGAGTAGATACTACTATAGATACTAGTAACTGTAGCTACTGTTGATGAAGAGCCATCAATTATAGTCTTAGACAATATACTTGATCCATAAGAAGTAATGGTCTTTACTGATTCAGAACTTGATCCATCAGAACTAGAAGCCTTTGAAATCAAACTAGATACTGATGATCCGTCAGTAGAGATACTTGATGATCCAACAGAACTGGTGGTCTTTGAAGCCAAACTAGATGATGAGAATTCATCAGTAGTAACACTTGATGATCCAACAGAACTGGTGGTCTTTGAAGTCAAACTGGAAGTCAAAGATCCATCAGTTGTAATAGTCTCGGATCCAGAAGAGCTAGATGGTAAGGCAGCAGAAGAGGTGCTAACAACATTGGAGTTTGTCAATGTAACATTAACATCAGAACTGTAGCTTTCAGTTAAGGTAGTGTATCCAGTAGAAGTAGAGGTTACCGTAATTATCTTGGTACCATCTGAAGCAGTGGTCAAAGAAGCAGTAACAATTTCAGAAGAAATAACTACACTGCTGTTGAAAGTACTGGTGAAGACACTCATATATGTACTATTGGTAGTGTACACTAGAGTTGAAACACTTTCGGAAGAAACCAAAACATCTGAACTTATAATGCTACTCAAAGAACCATTGTTACTTTCAGTGAAAGTTGGAATACCAGTCAATGATTCTGGAGCAGAACTTGTTGATTGAGATACTGGTGGAATCAAACTATGTGAAGTTACTGTAATTAAGGTTTTAGAGGTTGATCCATCAGAAGTACTTATAAAGGATGAAATATCAATACTGGTTGAAATAGAAACAGGACCGGTTGTTAAATCACTTGTAGTTGGTCCTTCTGTAGTGCTATTTCCATAAATAAATGGAGCTGAGGAGGTTGTTGGTGTTTGAACATAGTAGAAGATTTCTGTTGTAACATATCCATTTGTTCCTGTGGTCAAAACTACATCAGTAGAGTAAGTTTCAGTAACGGTACCGGTGTATCCTCTGATTGAAACAATTTCAGCTTCAACAAAGGTTGGAGTATAGACATAGTAAATAGTATCCAAGTATTCTTGACCATTACCATCCATAATTGTATAATAAGATGTTCCATAAGTAGATTCATATGTATTACTCCAAGGAGTCTTTTGGTAGTCAGTTGTTGATAACAATGGCTTTCCAACGTAATAAACAGTGACAACCTCCTCAGAACCATCTGACAATGATGTAACATAAACATAAGTGGATATGGTTTCAGTATCAGTACCAGTCCAGTAAACATCAGTAGTTGTAACAGAAGATGTTTGATATGGAACATGAACATAATAGATAGTATCATATTGCATAGTACCATTCATAATTCCTGAGGTAGTAATAATGGAGTAAGTAAAGATATTTGAGCCAGTCCAGTAGTTACTGTATGTAATTTCACTGCTGATTGTTGAAATTTCAACAGGTTTTGTCATTTGAGA
The DNA here is from genome assembly GCA_030573495.1 of Hanseniaspora nectarophila. Lineage (NCBI taxonomy): Eukaryota > Fungi > Ascomycota > Saccharomycetes > Saccharomycodales > Saccharomycodaceae > Hanseniaspora > Hanseniaspora nectarophila. The sequence goes on from JAJMDJ010000324.1 coordinate 9,984, forward strand.
AGCTGAGGTTGAAATTATAATTGAAGTAACATTATCGGATTTAACAATTTCGGAGTTAATTGTTGATGTTACAATTTTAATTGAAGAAACTCCAGAAGTACTCAAAACATATGATGTTTTATTTACACTACTGGTCTCACCTGACTCTATAATAGTAGAGTTGTATGGTATAACATTGGTTGTGGTTATGACATGTGTGGAGTTGCTGTAAACTACTGAATTACTATAAGAGTTAAAGCCTGATGTTGAAGTTGAAGGAACCATATTAGTAGTACTACTCAATGAACTTAAAGCAGATGTAGTGTTTGTTAAGCTGGTAACAACCGAAGAAGTAGAAATACTCATAGCGGATGTGGTATTGACCAAACTAGTAACAGCTGAAGAAGTTGACAATTTAGTAACAGATGTATTATTGGACAAACTAGTAACAACCGAAGAAGTTGAAATACTCATAGCGGATGTGGTATTGACCAAACTAGTAACAGCTGAAGAAGTTGATAATTTAGTAACAGATGTATTATTGGTCAAGCTAGTAACAACCGAAGAAGTTGAAACACTCATAACAGATTTCGAAGTTGATAATTTCTTAGCAGATGTGGAAGTTTTACTAACTACAGCATTGGTTATTGATGAGATACCGGTGTAGCTTGAAGTTCTGTTGGTGGTAGTATAAGTAACATTGCTCAAAGATCTGGAGATCGGAGTTTCAACAAAGTAATAGGTATCAACAGTTTCCTTACCATCAGCACCGCTGTAAGTGGTGAAGCTGGTGGAATAAGTGGTAGTTTCTGTTCCAGACCAAGAGTTTGTGGTGTAAGAAGTACCATGTTCCTCTGGAGTAGCAACATAATAAACTGTGGAGATAACTGGGCTATCGGAGATA
>JAJMDJ010000325.1:0-10580 GCA_030573495.1 Hanseniaspora nectarophila
TTCAACAAAGTCAGTATATCTGATGTAACAAACAAAAAAGGAACATCATTCTTCAGTAAGCTTGACATGAGTTATGAAGTCACGAGAAACTTGAAATCCGACATTTTGATGAATAACTACAATGTGCCTATAGTAACCACAGGCAATGTTCCATACTTTAACATTTGCAAAAACAACAACTTTGATAATTATATTATAGTGTGTTACTCCAGAAGTATTGATAAGAACTACTTGACGGCATCCTGGGTATTGCCAGATGGAACTAATTTCAATTTCAAAACATGGAGACTTGAGGATTCAACAAAGTTTGAAAAGGTGTGTGATGAAATATGGCGCCGAACCATGGCAATTATAACAACAAGATTTGGTATTCACAAGTCAGGCGGTTACAAACTAGGTGATAGTAATTGTATTATACTAACAAGATTGAACTCTATCTTGCCTGATGACGAGTTGGTTCATTGGAGAAGACTTTCATCTAGAAACAAGAACGTTTCGTTGGCTGTTGTTTGTGCCAATTTCAATACCAATCATAATGCACAAGTTAAGAATGATAATGTACACTTTGCATACTTTAAGAACTCTTTACCTTTGTCTAACTCTCAACATAGATGTTCGATCAAGACTGGTGCAGTTATCAATGCAAATTCCAAACAAGAGATAAAGAACAACACTTTCTGTGATTACTTGGAAATTAATTTATTGAACTGTCCACATTCATCAGCTTCAGTGCTGTTGGATGAGATTATGTGGAAGATGTACTGTTTGTCATTGTTGAATCCGACTTTTGGTATCACTGAAGAAACGGTTGTTCCATTTAATATCTTGATAATTGAAAGAGTATTGAACAAGGTCATTCACATGGACTTTTGATTAGATTATATATAGTTTTAAATTGAATATTGCTTAATATGAGAAGCGAAGGATTTTTTCAAATCATTGAACAAGTCGCAATCAGCGTCGTAGTTCATACTCTTGAGGTTAATTATTCTATCCAGAGTATAAAACTCAAATAAGGTACTGATGCCTTGGGGGTGATCGCTCATGAACTCATGTGTATCCGCAAAACAAGATTCAACCAACGATTCTATGTAATTCTCCTCAAACTCGTAATTGGGTAGATTTTCAATGTATACAAAGAATTGGTAACATAATAGAAAACAAGTTTCGACATAATTAAGCACCATATCATGCCAGTATGTCAATTTACTCTGGTTATCAAATTTAATCACATTCAAAAACTCTATGGCTTCGCTGACAAAGGAAAATACTTTCTTGGCTGTTGATTCCAGTATTTCTTTATCACATTTGTTTTGGTAACTTGGATAAAAGAAGTGCATCAGGAAATCAGGGTTTTTATGGGCTCTTACATAACAAAGTTTGAGAAATGTGGTGAATGCTGCATAGTTGCTCTCTCTTTGGGCTTGAACACCAACACTTATGTAATCTTCCTCCAAGTACACCAGATAATTTAATATCTTGGTGAAGATGTAGTTATTATTGGATTTGTCAATGATACGACCTTTTCGAAGTTCATGATTATAAAAGTTCAGGTAGAATAGCAGTTCACCCTGCACATAAACAGAATAGTTGTCAAGATGATTGGTAATAAGGAAATCAACTTGATCATTGTGGATGCTTGAAGACTCCTGTAGTAATAAGTACTTCAAAAACTGGTCAGTGCAATGTTTTTTGTCTGCATTGATGGTATTATACTGATGTTTTCTTTGTTTCAAAGTCTTGCTTCTATTAGATTCAAAGAAGGTCAATCTGTTTTGTTTTGGTTTTTTTGCTGACAAATTAGAGTTTGACAAAGTATGCTTGATACTCTGACCAATTCTTGTATTAGTTCTCTCCATATGTGAGTCATTTGTTTTGTATTTTTCTTTGAAATTTGTTATGTTCATAACACATATATCCAAAAATTTGTCAAGCTCCTCTGTAGATTCAGATTGGCTTTCGTAGTATTTTTTCAAATACAAATTTAATAATTGAGCCGCATCTTGTTTATAAATTGCAGTGGTGTTTTCCAACAAATATGTAAACAGAAAGCATATAACGTTGAAACTAGGAAAGAAATCTTCATTGATGATATTTTCCAAAGTATTCAGTGTTTGGCTTACAGCAAATTTCAGAGAATGGATGATATCATCACCTTGTGTTCTGTCAGCAATGTTTCTTTCTAAAAACTGGTTAACACGCAGTGCAGTCTTGTCTTGCATATGTGCTATTATCGTGGAGGGTCTATGTTTTTGGGGAGTGAAATACAGAAATATAAAGTGATGATAAACAAAAAATAATGAACAATTGTTTTTCTTGATAATATTGGTAGCGACTTGATATAAGTTCACACTTCTTTTTCTTTTTTTTTTTGTCATCACATCAAATTCTTCCATTCTTTCCATTTTCTTCTGTTGTTGAATTATTAAAATTGAGAAAGACACTTCAAACCACCATAATGATTAGACAATTATCTTTACTTAAGAATAGCAGCAGGCTTTTGAACAATAACCTAGTATCTAGGGTATCATATAGCTCAGCAAATAAACAAACACCGGACATAATCTTTGAAGATGCATTCAACAACAAATACACACCACCAGATATAAAAACCTTTGTTACCAAAGAGTACTACCCAGACAAGTTGCCGAGATCGTTGAAAAAGGAAATAAACGAGTACTTGATCAATTACAGAATGATCCAAAATAAGGATTGGAAGAACTTGACAGATTTGGAAAAACAAAAATTATACTTTATTGAATACGGAGATATAGGTGTCAGAGACAAGGACAACACCTTCAGCAAAGAATCTTACATATACAAATTGATTTTCCAGATTTTACTAGGATTTGCATGTTTGGTGACAGTAAGCCAGGTTATTGTAGATAAGAGATATTTCAAAAAATTAGAAAAAGATTATGCCGAATGAGTGAGATATATATTATTAGTGTTTGTAATTAGTGTTTTTTTTTTTTCATGGCACAGCAATTTTAAAAGTTTCTAACGTAATGAGCGGGACAAGCGTATCCTTGAGGGTTCTTGAACAAATACTTTTGGTGGTATTCATCAGCGTCGTAGTAGTTCTCAAGTGGTTCAACTTCAGTGGTTATGCTGTTATTCCATTTTGGTTGCCACTTTTCTTTGCTGGCTAGGGCTATTTGTAAATCTTCTTCGTTGCTGGTGAAAACACCAGATCTATATTGGGTACCGATGTCACCACCTTGTCTGTTCTTGGTAGTTGGATCATGTAGTCTGAAGAAGAAGTCAAGGAGTTCTTCTAAAGAGACATCGTTCTTGTTATATTGAATTTGGATTACTTCAGCAAAGCCGGTATCACCGCTTGTTACTTTTCTGTATGTTATGCCATCTTCGCCTGTCTTGAAAGATTCATTACCATTGGCAAATCCAACAGCAACGCGTTTTAATCTATCTTGGAAGTGCTTTACGTAATGGTGTTCAACACCCCAGTAGCAACCAGCACCCAAGGTGATGATGCTGTCGGTGGAAGCGTTGTAGTTGAATAGAGTGGAGATTTTGTGAACTCTTGAAGTAGACATTATAATATATGTTTTATGTTTATGGTTTTAATATTATTATTTTTTATTAATTTTTTTTTTTTTTATAAATTTGATTTTACTTTCCAATATCCCTTTCTTTAAATACTCCGACCATTTTAAATATACAAAATTGTGTAATTTTTTAAATAATCTTATCTTGTGTGGAAGAAAACTTTTGAAATAGTCATAACAGTTCTTAGATGAAACCGCACCGTTTTTTTTCTTCCCATTTGCAGGGTGGAGACTCATTTTTGTCTGTGTTTTTTTTTTTTACCACAGTTTTTGACCCCTTAACGTAAATAACTGTGTGTTTACCACAGTTTTGTCGGCTATATACAGCAAAAAAACACACATTGTTTTGGTGGATTGTGGAGAATAAACACAAAATAGGTAATACTCTGATTATTCTTAACTAATGGAGTTTGACCCCCGCCATCATGGCACATTTATTTTGCCACTGATAAGCACATTTTAATTGGAGATAAGCCTTATTGTTGCTAAAGAGCGGGCTTATCACAGGTGATGAGTTTAGTTTCTAGCAATCTTTTGATATACAAATCAGGCAATGAATCTTTTGAAAACCCATAGTTGTTTACTGTTGCCTGTGCATCATCCATGTGATCATCATCGCTGTATTCAGCCCCATCTGATGACTTCAACTTTTTTTTATCAATTTTATTCTCCGCATCAATACTCTGTTGTGTTTTCATATCATGTAATTCCTTCAATATCTCCGTTGCCAAGTGTTTGTAATATTTAACTTTTTTACCCGTCACTATGCTTTGTAAAAAAGCCATTTGCTTATAAACATCATCTGATCTCTTTCTGTTAATGAAATAATTCTGTATCTTGATAGCTCTTTTGATAGACAACAGATGTAATTCTTCTATCTTCATACAACTTTTTAAATTAATCAAAGAGTTCTTTAGCATCTCGTTTTCCTTCATTTCATCAAGATCAGCATCCTGAAGGTTTATTAGCTTTTGCTCATCTTTTGCTATATCATTAGCATCCAGTATGGTATTATTTCTAATAAACTTTTCAAAGTCGTTTCCATAGTATGCTTCTCTGAACACATCCACAATGTTTTGAGGGAGTAATTTCAGTTTCATAAATATTCCAATATGGTAATCATTAACAAACTCCTTGTCCAAGAATACTTTGAAGAATTTAAAAGTATTCAACTCTTTTAGAGTAATTGTTGATAATCTATCATATATGGCAGGTATTTTGTTTTTGATATACGCCAAGTAATTGTTCAAATCAAACACTGGGTTAAAGGCATATTGGTATTTCATATTGTTGTGAAAGAAGTCATTAGACAGCATAAACAACACCTGTAGTAATAACAAAACATTTAGATTAATTTCATTATGAATTGGGTATTTTTTATTGTCATTGAAGCTACTGTATAAATTCCTCTTTTGACGTTTACTATTAGGTTCGTAATCCATACTGTCAGCACTTCCGTTTTTGTTATAAAAATCATGTAAGTTTTTTAGCCATAAATCAAACTTGCTATACATAGCCTTTCTTTGTTCAAAAGACATGAGTAAATCCTCATTAGTGTAGGCATCATAAATCCAGTTTTTCTTCTTTTTGCCATTTTCTGCGTATAAAAAGCTTTCTATTCTTCTATCAACCAAGTTGACAATTTTATGTTCATTAAGCATAAATTCTAGCTTCTCTTCGTCGATTTTCAAAAACAACTTATTGAAATAAATGTTGTATCCAAAGGTATCATGCACAAAAGAGTTGTATTCTTGCAGAGATCTCACCTGGTCGTGTCTTTCCTCTTCTTCCTTGTCATCAACAAAAAAATCCAAATTCTCATAATCATCAAGGATCTCTTTGTAATCTTGTTTGTTTTTTTTGAACTTCATGTCCAGTTTGTCCATTGAATTCAATGAATCCAAAAGTTTAGTGTCTATTTTGTGCTCAGTGTCTGGTTTTTTGTCAGAATTCAAAAACATCTCAAAGTCATCAAAGTCATCTTCTAATTTTTTTATTAATGTTTTGGACATGTTCAGTTTCTTCAGTGCTGAAGATTCCTGTTTTTCAACAGGAAAGAGGTCAGCCAATGATGCTTTGTTATCCTCTTTAGCATTTCTGTAGCTTTTTCTTTCTGCCATATCTTGATCTAGTATGTGTGTTTGGTTTGTTTGCAAACAAGCTTTTTACAGAGTTATTCGTATAATTTTATGTGGAACTGTTATTAAAGCGCGACTGAAATAATTTTTTGTCTTTTCTTTCACCCGATAATATTTATATTATGAATGGTAATTACACATGTTCACTTGGCTCTATTGCTTAAGAAGTTGAAGATTTTTGGCGTTAAGGCTATTAATCAATCTTTCTCAAATATCAATTACACTTTCCTAAAGTTTTGTACCTCAAAATTAATCAGAAATATATAATGTCTTTTGTATCACTAATTAATTCACCAGCAAAATATATATGACGCGTTATATATTTTCCAAATTCAAAACAATTTTCACGAGATCAAAAAAAAAAAAAAGCAACAAATTATTTCTATTACACGTCAGCATAATCTATGTATTTTTACAAAATTAATCATATATAATTTTTCCTGAATTAATCTTTGTTGGATGAAGGAAGCTTAGTTTCAACTGGCTTTTGTTCCTTACCCTTCTTTTGCTTGGCTTGTGTATATACAATACCAGCTAAGAAACCGATTAATATGGACATGATAGATAAGAAGTTCTTTGGAGCATCGAAGAAGACCATACCAGCTAAGGCAATTGGCAACTTGTTCAAGGCACCAACCATGGAGTAGGTGGTGGAAGAAGTAACTCTAACACACCAACCGGAACAGTAGGAAATACCAACAGAGAACATACCGGAAACAACCATGGCAATGACGGATTCTCTGGTCAAGTTAACCTTGATGTTTTCTGGGGACCAATCTTCCAAGACGAAGGAAGATACTAATAGGATTGGTAAGGCAACAGCGTTGTTGTAGAACATGGTATCGAAGTCCTTGAAGTTGGTTAATTTGATTCTCATTCTCATGACTAAGACGAATAAGGCAGAAGAAACACAGTTAGCCATCATCCACAAGTAACCGACATTGAAGGAAGATTCTTGAGCAACCTTGGAAACAGCGGCACTACCAGCGGCACTACCAACAGCAACACCAACAGCCTTTTCAGCTAATCTCTTACCTAAGGTGTGCTTGGATTGGTTGTCACCAATGGTGGCAACAATGGATGATAAAACCATTAATAAGAAGGAACCTAATTCCATAGTGGTGACTTTACCACCAAAGAACAAAACTTCACCATAAGCAATCAAAATAATAGTCAAGTTCTTGAAGATAGTATAGATTGGAACAGGTAAGAATTGTAAAGATTTAGAACCAGTATAAATCATAGCAACCAATAAGAAGTTGATTGGCAACCATTTCTTGACATCTTGTTTGTTCAAGTTTCTGAATTTGGCGTAGTTCATACCCTTCAAAACAACCAATAGTAAACAACAAACTAAACATTGTACAAATAACATAACAAAGTTCATGTTGAAGTTCTTTAAGTTGACAACGAACTTGTTGACAATAGTCATGATAATGGATGAAATACAGTAGGCAGTAATGGAAACAGGACCATTGTTGACCCATGAAACACCAACCTTAGAGTTTCTTAATTCGTCACTCATTTTTGTTTATTATATATTATGTTTGGGGTTTTTGATAGTGTTTTTGAAGATATGTTTGTGAAGAAAACACACATGAGTTTAGAGAATTGTCTCAAAAAAAAACAATAATAAAAATTAAAGGAAGAAAAAAATTGCTATAAATAAAAATTTTCAATAGGAGTTAAAACCCAAAATGCATAGATTATTATGTTTTTTTGGTTTCTTTTTTTTTTTCAAGAGAAATATACACGTTTGCAATCTAGAGTGGTTGTTTTTTGATTATACAAAAGCGCGGCTATTTATATTTCCTAAATAGGTAATTGCTCAAGCACAAAAGTCATCATCAATGTTAAAGATCCAGCCATCACTGGACATCTCCTTTCTCATCAATTCTTTCAACTCTTCTCTTTTGGTATTGAGGAGTTTAGTCTGCTTGTAGTCCAAACCATCAGAGTGAACAGATTCATACAAATTAAACATTGAATATCTACTTATAATACTCTCACAATTCTTCCTCAAGGGACTATTCTTTTTGGACTTATACCCGAGCTTTACTCCGTCTTGTAAAGGTTCGTTTATATAGTCGTCTTGATCCAATAACATCACTCCTAGTTCGTTGCTAGTTTTCTTTAACTCGTTATTTGAAACTAAATAATCATTGATGTTGTCCGCAAAGTATTTATCAACAAATTGTACATTCAAGTCTTTGTTTCCTACTCGTTGATCAAGAGAGTCAACCAGCTTTTGGTTAACACTATCTTCAACGGTATTTTTCACATCTGGTAATACCAAGTATTTCAACTTCAACTCACTACCAAGCATCAAACTCACCAATCCAGATTGTAAACCAACTTTCTGTTTCATAATGATCTTATCTGTGCATGACTTTGATAACGTCGCAACACTATCAAATCTCCCTGGCTTTGTTCTTACATATCCAGTCTTTTTTATGTTGTTCTTACCTCTCAAGATAGTCTTTATGTTATCATCAACGTACTGCTTCACCTCATGATCTTTCCAAACTTGGTGTTCCTTGCCTGTTTGCTTATGTTGTTCATGGATAACAGCTAAGTCTCCGCAAGGCAGTTCAGACACATACATTCCAACTTCCCAAACATCATTCCACTCAAACTTTGCATCATCTGTTTTAATCAGAAAATCATCCTCATCGGCTGCTTTGTGGTTCTTCATTGCTTGTAATAAAAATCTGTTGAATGCTCTAAGGGATAACACTTCAGCATGTGAATCATGCAGGATCTTACCTTCCTTGTTCTCCCTTTTCATTTCGGCCATGTTCATGCACTTGATACCAGTGGTTAAAGTGATCACCTTTGTTTCATTGAATATTTTGTGATGCAAAAATATAGATGCCAGAACTGTCCCCTCGCCGTTTCTGGGTTTGGATTTTTTGCTGAATTTAGTCTTGTAAAGGTCAAAGATTTGGTCAACTACTTTGTTAAGAGTACGTTCATCCATTTTTGGTACTTCTGTTGGTTTTTCAAGGTTATGTTTAGAGCCAAAAAAAAAAAATAGTCAGTATTATAAAAAATGTTTGAAAAATTTAAAAAGAAAAAAAATAGTATAAATAAATTTAAATACATATGATATTCCCTTTTCGTTTTATTTCATTTTCCAATGTTTTTTGTTTTTATTTTTTTTTTAATTGTGATCATTAATATGTTCATTAGAGTCATGTAAAATTATGAAGTTTTTTTTTTTGGATTTAAAAAAATTCCTTGATGTGTGTGTTTTTTCATTAATTGCGTCGATTAGTTTCCTTCTGGGATACCAACTGATAAACCTTGTTCTAATCTCTTTTCAGTAACAGCAGCAATGATGGCGGCACCGGCACCGGAACCATCTTCAGCTGGAACAATGATGATAGGTAACTTGGTGTCATCCATTTCGGTCCAGCCATAGATATCTCTTAAACCTTGGTGAGCTCTTGGCTTGAAACCTGGGTATAAGTTGTAAACGGAACCATCAGCAGCAATGTGACCGGTTTCGTAACCTCTCTTTTGACAAACAGCAGCAATACCACAAACAGATAATCTGGCGGCTCTGGTACCGATTAATTCAGATAATCTTCTGATCAACTTTCTTTCTTGAACAGTGGTGGTGATCTTTAAGTCATTGAAGAATAAGTCATCGGTGTCTTCCAAGTTTTCAAATGGATCTTCTTCGATCTTGGATGGGTAAGAGGTATCCATGATGTATGGGGTTTGCAACTTGGAGACATCTTGGCCCTTGAAGATCAAACCTTGTTCGTATAAGTCAACTAAGGCTAATCTTAATAATTCACCTAAGTAGTAACCGGAAGTCATCTTTTCGAAGGCTTGTTGACCTGGTCTTGGAGATTGTTCATCGATCATAACATCGTACTTGGTTCTTGGTAAGACTAAGTGTTCGTTGTCGAAAGAACCGTATTCACAGTTGATGGCCATTAAGGAATCACCTGGAATATCATCGTGTAATCTACCGTCCAACTTTTCAATGTCCTTGACAACATCGAAGTAAGCACCGTTAACACCGGTACCAAAGATAACACCCATAACAGTTTCAGTATCAGTGTATAAAGAAGCCATCAAGGTACCAACAGTATCGTTGATCAAAGCAGTGGTTTCAATTGGAGTGTTTCTCTTCTTTAATTGTTCTTGTAACAATGGAACAACATCTTCACCTTCAACACCTGGGACATCGAAACCCTTGGTCCATCTTTGTAAAACACCTTGGGTAATTCTGTCTTGGGAGGCTGGGTAGGAGAAGGTGAAACCTAATGGGATGGTAACACCTTCTTCAACACCATCTGGGAATTGTTCGTGGAAGAAAGAGGTTAAAGAGTCAGCAATGAAACCAAATAATTCATCTCTGTCTTTGGTAGTTCTTAAACCTTCTGGGATTCTGTACTTGGATTGAGTGGTGTCAAAGGTACCGTCACCGTTCAAGGTAATTAAGACAGTTCTTAAGTTGGAACCACCTAAATCACAGGCGTAGTAGTTACCGGTTTCCTTACCAGTGGACTTGTCCATGACCCAAGCTGGAATCATAGGAATGTTACCACCCTTCTTGGTTAAACCCTTGTCTAATTCAGTGATGAAGTGCTTGACAACGGATCTTAACTTGTCACCGCTGACAGTGAAGATGGCTTCGAAACCGTGGATTTGTCTCATTAAATCATCAGAGACGTCTAACATAGAACCCTTTCTGGAAGGTGGCTTTTTTGGACCTAAATGAACCATTTTTGTAAAGTGATTAGTGTGTGAAGATTGATATTTAAAAGAAAAAAGTAAATGTGTGGTTTTATAAGTATAGCTTTTGTTGTATTAAAGTTATCAAATAAAATCGATTTAAGTTGTGTTTTTTTTTTTT
>JAJMDJ010000326.1:0-10435 GCA_030573495.1 Hanseniaspora nectarophila
TTACAGCATTGTGGTTATGTTCTTGACCTATGTTGCTACTATAAAGATTGGCTTCCATTTCTTCTATGAAGTTTTAATTGATGGTCTTTTGATGAATGTTTTAAGACTTTTGTCATTAAAGAAAACCAAAAAGAGTGAGTATTTAGATAAATTTTTCAAAGATAACGGTTTATTCGAAAACAACTATAGTCCAGAGGACTTGAACTACTTGTACAGTAGAAGATTTGAAAACCAAAATTCTCACAATATTGGAAGCAATGAATCTACTTTCTCAAAGCTTAAGTTTTTGAGTGGAAGGCAACTAATCAACATTTTGGTGATTAATTGCACAATCTTTGCTATATGGGAATTAGTCCACTTAGCATTCAATGCTTATTTGTCATTAGGTCCATTACACAAAGGTAAATTAATTTCTATGTTGTCATTGAGACCTACAGAAACTTTAGTTGATGGTTTAAGAAGTAAAAATAGCTTTACAAGACTTACTGCCTTCCAAGAATTGTCTATGAGATCTCAGCTACAAGTCAAGGGAAACTTGGTTGAAAACATGTACAGAAATCCTATCTACAATAGCAAGAACAACTGGTCAAATATTTTGAAGGAATGTTTGAAGGTTATCAAAACTACAAATAACAAGGTCTATGAATATAATCTAAAGATCAACTTTAGAAAAGACAATGAAGCTTATATCAATAAAATATTGGAATTAGAAAAGAAAAAGAAACTTGATGAACTTATTAAACTGCAAGAAAGAGAACACTTGTTTGGAGCTAATTTATCACCAATGGATGACATTGATTTAGTTCAATTGACTAATGAATACAACAAAAGAAAAAGCAACATTTGGAGAGATGACGATCCAAGCTATGCCATCAATCAAGATATTGATATTCAGTCAGAAGAAAATACTGACAATATGGATTACTTGGAAGGAAACTTTGTTTTCAAATATGTATATCCAAAGGTCAAGAGTTTCTTCAATGGAAAGTTGAGCAAGTTCTTATTCCCTGATGTCAAGAAACCTGTTGCAACTTTGAGCCCAGATCTGAATATCAGCTACGATTCCAAGATGAATAGAATTGTCAGATTTACAATGAATAACTTGAAGAAGATCATACAGAGACCAGAACTGGACTATGTCTACGCTTACTACGAAAATTCTGTTTTGGAAAAGGACTCCCAAGAAATCTGTCCATTGCCATCTGTTTACGCTGAAGCTGTGTTTGCTCTATGTTCTTTACTGACACATTCTTTGGATGAAACACCAAAGTCATTTGTTGTTTCTTCTATAAATCATATTCTAAAAACATATCAAATGTCAGCTGTGATATTAGGTGAGTACTGTGAACTAGTAAAAGAAGAGAAGGGTTCAAATGATTTGAAAACAAGCATTGAGATTTTGTATGATATAGTTCTTGCTGCATTCGTTGAGGTCATCAGAAAGTATGAGCCTTTGCTAAAAGACATAGACTTGGATGATGAAGTTAAGGACATGATCAAGTTTGCCATGGAGTAATTGGAAGCTTTTTTTTTAAAAAAACAAACATGCACATTTAATTGAATATATAATCCTTTTTTTTTTTTTAATATTATTATGAAAACTATCTTGGTGTTCTTGGAGAATTTCTGCTTGACTTAGGCTGATCCAATAAAACAGGCTTCAAAACTTGTTCATCGAAATTGTAGAACCCACCTTTCAGTAAGTTTGTCACAGATAAGTTGGAGTTCTTAGGTAAGGTTGAACTAGTTGGTTCCTCATCAGTGTACATGCTATGGTTGTTTAGCATATCACTAGTTTGTAAGTTTGACATATCATAGGCTGGTGAGTCCATATCATCTTCAAACAATCTAGGCTGCTCAATCTCAAACTCGTCATCTGAATCTTCACCCATTTCATCAATACATCCGGTTTTAATTTTCAAAATTTCAAGCATATTAGCTGTTGTACCACCAAACAAAACAACAGTCAAAACGACAACAACTAAAACAGTCGCTAGTAAAGGCCATTTTTGGTCACCTTGAATACCCATGGCCAAGGCAACACCAACAGCACCTCTTAAACCGGCCCAGAAAGTCATCATCTTGTACTCATAAGGAATTTCATCTGGAACATCAGTCAATGCATTATAAGCATGTCCATTGCTGCCTCTCAATTTCTTGTATCTGTAGAATTTGTTGATGAAATCAGACAATGGGAATACAGCACACCATCTGGCTACAACTATAGAACCTGCAGCAACAATAATTAACAAAGGTTTAAATTCAAGTTCGACTTGAGTAAACAAGGCTAAACCTAAGTAAATGAAAATGAAATTTTCGGATAATCTTGCAAGTAATTGGAAAATGTACTTTATGGTTACTTGAGTTTTTCTAGACATATTGTAATGAGCATAATGTTTTAAAGTAATACCACAGAATAGTAAAGATACAATACCGGACATGTGACAGGCATTGGAGAAGAAGTAAGATTCATAAGCAATGATAACAATCAAACAACTCTCCAAATGTGGGTATCTTCTGATCAAAGAGTGTTTCAAAATCAATGCAACTATTATACCAGTGATGAATCCAATGATTAAAGAAACAGAGAAAGTCAATACAAAGGATACTATAGCTTCCAAAAATGATGATAGCTTGGCTGGTTTCCCATGGAACTTTTGACAAGTTTCAAACATAACAATGGAAATAGCATCATTCAATAGGGATTCACCAAAGATGATTGTATACAACTTTGGGTCTACTTTGTAAGCATTGAAAATGGACAAAATGGTAACAGGATCAGTGGCTGATAGTGTGGCACCAACTGCCAAAGCATCAACAAATGATATTTTCACACCTTCAAGTCCCAGACTAGTCCATATGAACAGAATAGAACCCAATACCACAGCACTTATGATTGTACCTGGAATGGCGTAAACCAGAATTGGGAACATGTTATTGAAAAAGTTTCTTTGATTTAGTTCATATCCTGAATTTAAAATAATAGGTGGAAGTAGGATATTAAAGAAGTAAGAACTGTTGAAGGTAACTGCTGATTGAATGTAGTTTCCAGGTGTTAGTCTGATGATTAAACCAACACACATACCATAGAAAATGGATAAAACAGTTTCGTGAACAGCTTTTATTCTTCTTTGTTGTAAGTAATAACTAGACCATAAAGCTGAAATAAGTAAAAACAGCAGAATAAACAATGCCCATGAAGCGTAAATTTCTTCGTTGATTATATCGCCTTCTGGTGTATTGACAGGGTCTGTAGACCCATGAGGGGTTGTAGCACCGTGGTCAGGATCATTGGTGGAGCCATGATCGGGCTTTGCATCACCACTGTTTTTGTCATCATTGATATAGTGATCGTTTGATTCATCATCAGCATCGTCAGTTCCAAATCCGACTTTTATGGCTGCTACAAATACTGTTGAAAGAGGTATATTTGATTGGTTTTTGAACAAGTATGTGTTTATGGTTGCATATATGACTTTGTAGATAAAATTAGTCAAAAACCCATTGATTAGGTATCGAAGTGTGGGTAGAGACGTAAGCATTGTTGTGTGGGGTTTTTCATATATATTGTTAAACATAAGGACAGGTAATCATTTTTTTTTAAAAAAAAAAAAAAGTTGTATAACCAGTCTTTGATTGTGTAATAAAAAAATTGTATTTTTACGTATGAGTCACGTGCAATGTTTTAATTTATGGATATTAAATATGTTTACATTTAAATTAATTGATTTTAATTAAATGATCAATATGTTAATAATATAATAAATGTAATCATTATATATATATTTATGTAGAAATAAAATAGATTATATTGTACTTACAAACACAGTATTATTCTAGTTTTTTAATTTAAACATTGAATTATTGTTACATTGATATTTTCACAGTTGATAAGAGATTTTTATGTGCATCGGAAATAATAATAAAAAATTTGTAAGACAGTTGGGATTAAAAGATATAAATGAGAGAAATCTGTCTTTAGTCAAAGTTTTGAATGAGTTAACCAAAGAAGATACAAAAACTGATGATATGAAAAAGCTATTAATTACCAATGGGAAATCCCTACAGGACCACGCCTTGGATTGGATACACGACTGTTCACAGAATAAATACTGGTTGTTACATGCATCCAAAGGGCATTTCACTGCTAATTTAGAAGAAGAGTATACTGCCACTTACAATGTGCAACCAAATGCAAGTGAAAAATTGCTGGTAAAGTATTGTCCAATTTGCTCTGCAGTAAACGCTCATAACGAAACTAATTAGTGCACTATATAAGAATGTCTTTAATGAATTGAAATTGCTTCACGTGATTTTTTCTGCTGGAGTTTTGGATTATTGAAAAAAAAAAACAAATATAAACCACCTCACCCTTTAAAAAAAAAAAAAAAGATCAAAGAACAGCATATCACAAAAATCTTACTATACAAGATCTTTTTCATAAAACCAGAAACACCCCCTATAACTACAACTATAACAACATGGCTGTTTACTTATCTATCCTGTTTGGCTTACTTTGCCTTCAAATGATCACTCTTTTGATATTGTCTTTGCCTCTACCTACTTTGGTGAGAAAGGCTTTAGTAAAAGTATATGACCAATTCTTGTACAAATCGTCTCAAGTGAAAACAATACTACTGGTTTTGAACATTTTAGTTCTCTCTCTATTTGTTGACTCCTACAAAAGAGCTAATATTCCATTACCGAAGACAGAAAGTGGATTGATGTTACAACCAGAAGTCCTAGCCACCAAGGCATACCACCAAAGAAACGTCTACATTTCTGGGTTTATCTTATACTCCATGATTACTATTCCAATCATGTTGGGATTGATCACCAAAGTCACCAAATTATCCACTGAGATCAGTACATACAAGACCACTAAGGTTGATGATAAACAAGAAGATGAAGAATTAAAGGTCTTGAAACAAAAGCTTGATAGCAAAAAGAAGTCTTTGGAGGTATTGGAAAAGCAATATGGCAATAGAAAGACCTTTGTTGATGAACACAAGCTAGGTGCTGATGAAAAGGATACTTTATCCAAGAAGATACAATAATTGTGTGTTTGCTATTGCCTGTTTAGGAAATGTTAATCCCGGCAAACATTTATGTGTTTTTTTTCTATTAGAAAAAAAAAAAAAATAAGCCAAAAGGATGTCTTAAGTATTTCTTTTTTTTTTTTGGCATCCCTATTTTTGGAAATTTTCACAGTCAAAAAAAACTAATGAAACATTTTTTAGGCGTATTTTCGTATAAAAAAAAAGTTTTCAACTTCTTTTTTTTGATGTTTTTTTTTTCTATTTGTTTTATTTAGAGATGCATTATTATAATTATATATCAACTTGTTACCTTGGAGAAAGGATAATATACATAACCATTTACAACTTAATTTCCCCATAATGTCTTCAAGAATTCCTATTGTTTTGTCTGGTCCATCTGGTACTGGTAAGTCCACCCTATTGAAAAAGTTATTTGCTGAATATCCAACTGATTTCGGTTTCTCTGTTTCTTGTACTACCAGAAACCCAAGAGCTGGTGAAGTCAATGGTAAGGACTACAACTTTGTTACTGTTGATGAATTCAAGAACATGATTGAAGAAAAGAAGTTCATTGAATGGGCTCAATTCTCTGGTAACTACTATGGTACTACCATTGCTTCAGTCAATGAAGTTCAACAATCCGGAAGAATCTGTATTTTGGATATCGATATGCAGGGTGTTAAGCTAATCAAGAAGATTCCTGAATTGAGCTGTAGATTCATCTTCATTGCCCCACCTTCCATCGAAGACTTGAGATCAAGATTGACCTCAAGAGGTACTGAAACCCCAGAATCCTTGTCCAAGAGATTGGCTGCTGCAACTGCTGAGCTTGAATACTCCAAGGAACCAAATGCTCACGACATTGTTATTGTCAACGATGATTTGGAAAAAGCTTACACTGAATTGAAGACCTACATCTTCAAGTAATTACATAAGCTGTAACAATATATATAAAAAAAAATAAGGTCTATATATTTTTTTTGTTTTTTGTTTTAACTAATCTGAATAATGTGAATTTTGATTGTTTTTATCTCCGCTAATTTGACATTTTTAATTTTCTCATTTTTAAAAAAATCTTGTGTTTTTTTCCCCCCTGATCTTTCATTTTTCTTGAATCAAAAAAGATAAACTGTAATCCAAACCAAAACCCATACTATTATTTATATATCCCTCAAAAATGTCTATGCCTTCAAGTTACGATCATCTGGATGCAGATGAAAAAAGAAAAATGGAATACACAGAACTGGTTGCCCAGAAGTGTAGAGATAATCCTTTCATTCCAATTGGTATTCTAACCACCGTTGCAACTGTAACCATTGCCATTGCCAAGATGAGATCCGGTAACAAGGCCACTGCCAACAGATGGTTCACCGCAAGAATTGCCTCCCAAGGTGCTACTTTGCTGGCTATTGTTCTGGGTGGTTCTTATGAAGGTAGAAAGGCTTACTGGAAGGGCCAAGAACAACCACGTTCAATCACTGAAATACAACAAGATAAACTAGAAAACAAGGCCAAGGAAAGAGAAAACTTGTGGATCCAGGAATTGGAAAGAAGAGACGAAAGTATCAAAAAGAGAAAATTGTTTGCTGAATTGAAGAAGAAGGAAATGGAGAAGATGAAAGAAGAATCAGACAAACTGGAAGAAGAATTGAAGGAGTTGGAAAAGAAGGTCAAGACCAAGAAATAAAGTTTTTGATACGATAGCTTTACTTGTATATAGTCCATAGTCTTATGAGTGTTTAGACACTTATTTTAGTATTTGAAAGATGTTTTATATTGAAATTTTTATTGTGCCTTGTATCGGATTTAGTAATTTAAACAGCGCATTTTCTTCTAGTAAAAGAAAAAAAAAATAAGGTTAATTAGAACACCGCACACACAACAGGCTGATTATATTAAGTTATCTAACCTACAGTGATTACACCAAAAAATATTATACATCATGGGATACAAAATTAAAATTGAGTTGGTGAATGACAGCATTGATGATTTGCTGGATCAATCTGTGTTCATAGTTGATCTAGACATTCACTCATTTGATTATTTGAAGAACTTGATAAAAGAAGTATACACAGGATCAACAAGAATAACCAACAATGACATTGGTCTGTATTTCAATAATAAGCCACTTTTGGATTTTCCACCTCTTGAACACAAGAGCTTTTATGGATTGATGGATGAATCTCCATTGATTGACATGGCAACAATCTCAGAAATATTAACTGAAGAGGAGGATATGCCATGTGCAAAGCTTGATCTTCTTATCAACGTCGATGGCTTCTTCAGAGATTACGAACCTGTATATACCGATGGTCTTTTAAGAAGTGAAGGTCACGGCTTGTTCTCTGCAATTTTGAATACAAACTATGATCAAATACTAAAAGAAGGGATATCCGCCACTAGTCCACAAATTAATAATATAATTTCAGAGAGGAGTATTCAGAAAGAACCTGAAGAAAACACGGCTAGTACTTATTTTCCAGAAATAATAACTCCAAAGATAACATTCATCGATTCAAAGACAAAGAACAGAATCAAGGTTTTATCTGACATAAACAGTTCCGAGCTTGTTTTGGTGGAAATAGAAAACTATAATAATACAGGGGAGCTTCAAAGAGGATACTTGCCAAAATCAAAATTTGATGAAATATCAACTTTTTACATGACTATATCTCCAAAGAGTTCCATGGAAAAGAAAGAGATTGAAATTGATAAATCAATGATTAATGAAGTTCTGGCTTTTAAATTCAATACCATGTACATCAAAGAATCTTTCTTGGCATCAAATGGCATTAAAACCACTACTTGGCTAAAGAAAAACGATCCATTTGAATATTCAGTCACAAATAAAGGGGATGTTTACGATATTTATGGTCAGCAACTGGAAGATCTAAGAACCATATTTGATCCAAGAGGGCCAATCACTGAAGTTTGTCTGAATTTCTTTAGTGTAATTTTCAAGATCTTTTATTTGGTCATCAAGCATTCTATTTTGGCTTTAATAGTCTTATTCAATTTAGCCAATTTCATTCCCACCAGGTACGCCTTGGGACTGACTGTTTGTAACTTTATCTATACTCTGTTCAGTGACAAGGAGATCAAGATTGTTTGGTCAGAGTATTTGAAGTCATACAAGATGTCTGATATTGAGTATAACGAAATCATCTCAATGGTACGAAACAAAGAAGAGATTCCAATTTACGTGGTTCTACAGCTTCATGATAACCAATTTGTTAAAGATCAAATTTCCGATTATTTGAGAAAAACAAAAGCTTTCAGTGAAGTTGAAGCACTTTATAATTTAGTAAAAAATGAGAAGTCAATGGATGGCACAAATTTACAAGATATCAAGGATTTTATCAAAACCAATCAACTTCCATACAGTATAGTAAGATATCCATACAAGACTGTTGATGTTAAAACCAGAACCATGACTGTTGAGCCATGGTGGCAAGGTCCAGTTCTGGATGAGTTTGTCAACAACTTCTTTAGAATAATGAAACAAAGGTTAGATGATGCTTGTTCTGATAGAATGCGAGATGTTTCTTCAGAAGACCCAGCATATGCAGCTGACAGAATGAGAGAGGTGGCACTTGACTTATTTGGGCGTGATCATAATTTATGTGTTTCATTCCAAAAGCCATTGTACAAGGTCCTAATAGAAAGTGTGAACTTCTGGAAGGTAAACAACTTCCACTTAAAGCCTTCAACCATCGCCAGATGGCGTGTTGACTTTGATGAGCCAGAAACTAAGAACTCCATAGAACTTGAAATGAAAAGAATTGATACTGACTTGAACGATATGGTTCATACCATTGCAACAGTCAGAAAAGCCCCACACAAGTATGTTCCTATAAAAAACGGGAATTTAATCAAGGATCCATTCTTTAGTCTTGACAAATACGGGAATGTGACGGTTTGTGATATCACTGATTTGGCTTTTGAGTTGGAAGATGGGAAGCTAAAGTTGCTGGAGAATCAAAAACTGCAACATAGAACACTGGATGAGTACTTGTCTAGTAATACAATTGCACCATTCATCAGAGCCATTGGATGCTCTCCATTTGAAGCAGTGTTATTATTGATCAAAGAGACTTGGGCATTGCTGACTTTTTTGCTAAGTTTCAGATTTTCAACAAGACAGGAGTGGATTGATGCCACAAAGAGGTTTATTCTTGATGGTGATATTGTGTACAGATACCTGCCTGTTTACTGGTACCAGAACAGAATAACGTTCTTCATACCTTGTTACTTTTCACTATTCTTCTTGACACTTATACCCGCTTACCAAGAAAAGCTGAGTGTTGTTATGTCCGAAAGAGATGTTTTATTAGATCAAGTAAACAAGGAAATTAAACAGTACTGGGAGACAGTTGATATGAATGAAAAGATTTTGAAGCAAAAAGAGTTGGAGAGGGTGCAACAAGAGAAATTGAAGGAACATGAAGACGAAATTGTTGAAGAAATTCCTAGTGAAGAGTCATCAGATGAGTGATTATGTAATCCATGTGTCTTATATTTTGTTAATTAATAATAAAAAGGATCTAGATTTGATCCATTTATGTAATTCCGGATATAAACCACGTTCTTTTTTTTTTCAAATGGTGGAATTATTCATTTTTTTCTGGAATCTTTGTCGCTTAACTTCCCAAAGCGGTCGTAAGCGACATATTTTTTTACGAATATTGCCACCTAAGCGATATTCTGTGTCCGTAATCGCCATTCATAAAAAATTAAAAAAAAAAAAAAAATGTGTAAAATTTTTATTACGGTGTGGAACTTAATCCTTCCAGAGTAGCTGTATAAAAAGGGCTGATTGTTTTATTCAAATCAAGGAAAATAAAAACTGAATATATTTTAAACAAAATTACTTAATCATAACATATAAGATGTTGTTTTCAAAGGTATTACAAAATATAAAACCATACACTACACAAATTCCAAAAATGGTCGCTCAAGTTCAAAAGCCAGCTCCAAAGTTCACCAAAACCGCCGTTGTTGACGGTGTTTTCGAAGAAATCTCTTTAGATCAATACAAGGGTAAGTACGTTATCTTAGGTTTCATTCCATTGGCCTTCACCTTCGTCTGTCCAACTGAAATCACTGCCTTCTCCGATGCTATTGCCAAGTTCAAGTCCTTGAATGCTGAAGTCTTATTCGCCTCCACTGACTCTGAATACTCCTTATTAGCCTGGACCAATGTTGCCAGAAAGGATGGTGGTATTGGTGATGTCAGCATTCCATTGATTGCTGACACCAACCACTCCTTATCCAAGGACTACGGTGTTTTAATCGAAGAAGAAGGTATTGCCTTAAGAGGTTTATTCGTCATTGATCCAAACCAAGTTGTTAGACAAATCACCATCAACGATTTACCAGTCGGTAGATCCGTTGAC
>JAJMDJ010000327.1:0-10321 GCA_030573495.1 Hanseniaspora nectarophila
ATATATATACAAGTTATGTAACTACTTATCTAGGTACTTTTCAAATTCGTTGTGTGTTTCAGGGTATGGTCTTTTGCCCAGCAGTTCAAGCATGTCTTTTCTGGTTATGGTTTCTTTTTCCAACAAACGATTAGCAACCTTTTCAACAGCCTCTCTGTGTTCAGTCAATAGTCTCACACAAGCATCATGGCAATCAGTGACTGTTTTTTTGATTTCCATATCCAGAATATGGGCTGTGTGTTCACTGAATGGCTTTGTTATGCTTAGGCCTCCTTGAGAATCACTGGTGCTGAAGTTGATGTATCCAAGTTCTTTAGACATTCCAAGCTCCTTGCACATCTTAGAGGCAATTGAAGTGACTTTTTGGAAATCATTTTGTGCACCTGAAGTAACGGAATCAAAGAAGATTTCTTCAGAACAACGACCACCTAAAGCCATTACCATTGTGTCGGTGTATTGCTCCTTGGTCATCAAGTTGTTGTCTGAAGGGATATATTGGGCATAACCCAAGGCAGCAGATCCTCTTGGAACAATGGTAACCTTCAAAAGAGGATCACAGTTCTTCAAGAACCATCCACAAACAGCATGGCCGGCTTCATGGTAAGCAACAATCTTCTTTTGGTCAGCTGGTAAAACCTTGGATTTCTTTTCCAGACCAGCAATGGTTCTGGAAATGGCTTCTTCAAAGTGATCAAATTCAACTTGCTGAGAATCAAATCTAACCGCAATCAAGGCAGCTTCATTACATACATTTGCAATATCAGCACCGGAAAATCCAGCAGTAACAGAACTTAACTTTCCTGCTAGTAAATCCATGTCCTCCTTGGCACTTAACTTCAACTTCTTCAAGTGGATCTTGTAAATTTGTTTTCTTCCTTCCAAATCAGGGAGGTCAATTTCTATTTTTCTATCAAATCTTCCTGGTCTCAAAAGAGCATCATCCAGGATTTCTAGTCTGTTGGTTGAGGCCATTAGAATAACTTCTTTTCCTGGAGTGGCTGTATTGAACCCATCCATTTCAATCAACAACTGATTCAGAGTATTTTCTCTTTCATCATTCCCATTGGAGATCTTGTTGTTGTTTCTCTTCTTACCAATGGCATCAATCTCATCAATGAAAATAATACATGGACTTAAAGTTCTGGCTAGTTTGAACATATCACGAATACGACTAGCACCAACACCAACAAACATTTCAACGAATTCTGAACCTGAAATACTTATGAATGGCACACCAGCTTCATTGGAACATGCTTTTGCCAACAAGGTCTTACCAGTACCGGGAGGACCATGTAAAATACATCCTTTAGGAATCTTAGCCCCCAAGTTGTTGTATAAGTGTGGATTCTTCAAGAAGTCAACAAACTCCATGATTTCTTGTTTGGATTCTTGACACCCAGCTACATCCTCGAACTTCACATTGATCGCATTGGTGGCGGCAGTATTTGGTGGAGCTGATGCTGGTGGAGTATAGTTCTTTGGATAATGCACAGTTGCTTTGTTTTTGGTCATTCCGGACATTCTATTGAATGGAGAGTTTCCTCCAGACAAGGACCCACGCATGAAGTAGAACAAAATACCCAAGGTAATCAATGGGGATATGAATGCCCCGAATAGTTGGAAGTTGGAGGGTTGGTTGATCATGTAGAAGATTGGGGTTTCAGGAGCGTATCTGGCCATGTGGTCCTCAAAGTGCTTGATGGATCCAATGGTGAACTGGATGGTATTGGAGGTGGTTTTGAAATGTACAGTCACAACAGACTTATCGTGAACAGTCATTTTGTCAATATTGGATTTTTGTAAGTCATTTGTCAGGTAGCTTGCAATGAAGTCCTGGAAGGTTATGCTGTCAGTGGACCCATCCATCTGCTGTTTCTGTTCATTGGATGATTCGTTTGATCTTGTCAAGAATGGATATACCATGGAACCTATGAATAAAACTATAGCTAGTATAGGTGGCTTTGGTGGTTGTGGACCATTCTTGTTATCTTTTTTATCCTTGTTTTCCAAAGAATTAAATATTTGGTTTATACGGCTGTTTTGGAACAGACTGATTGTCTTTGAAAGACCTTTATTGTAGAATTGTGTGTTTAAAGAAAATTGTCTTTGGTAAGCTTTAGGATATGAAAATAGGAGTCTATTATTCAATGTGTTTCCTTTACTTAAGGTGTTCACAAGAGACCTATTTAGTCTCATTTTGTTGTTGTTAGTGTTGTGTTTTAGGGTTATGTAATGTTATTAATGTAGATTAACAAAACGTGTGTGTTTTTGTTTAAACAAAGCCAAAAATGATTATTATACGAAATTTGTCTGTGTGTGTAATTTTTTTTGATATAGATTTCATGTAATGTGTGTGTGTTAGGAATCTACAAAAAAAAATTTAAAAAAAATTTTTTAATGTGTGTTTCTGTTTTTATCGGATATAATACACGTGACACATACCCCCAGAAAAATGGATACACAGCATAATCTCCGATATATTCTTTATTTGGTTAACTCCAAGAAAAAAAATATATATTTCCCGATTAGGTAATTAGTAAAATCCTCATAAAAATAAAAAACATTACCCGTTTAGGTAATTAGTAAAACCCCTACCTATCAGCGTGCACTGTTTGTTATAATATACAAAGGTATAAGTACACAAGACATTGTTTTAATTATACAATTTTCACATATTTTGTTTACATAATAACAATATAAAAAACACTCAACATTTCAATATACTTATACTTCAAATTATCTTGATATTAAAGCTGTTCCTCATAGCTCTTCACGTGTTTTGGTACATCCAAAAAATAAAGGAAAGAATAACCTCAAAAAAAAAAAATTATCTCCCCATTTCCCCTCAGAATCCACACCTTTTTGTTTTTTGTCCCTCAAATGACAATGTACTGTAATACAAATAACGTTTGTAGGCAATCAACAAAAAAACAAACAACACAGGAATTTACAAATTAATTATTTGAAGTTGACGTCTAATTAAGTACTAGCCCTTGTTTTTATTAAATCATTCATTCACCTCCAACTGTCAACGTTTTAGATCAAATTTTTATTATTGACGTCTTTTTTTTTAAAAAATAAAAACCACAATTATTAATATCCTGTGGACACATCACAGTATACGTCAATTATCCTCTTTTAATTTTCTTAACAAGTTGCTGTTGACAGATAATACTGTGTATAAGGCAAATTTACACACATTTATAACATTCCCCAATTAAATTTCTTTAATAAAATTAAATTAACACATGCAAGAATGGTGAACTGAGTTGAATTAATATTACTCGGCTCACCCACCGAGTTTACAATACTTTAATTTAAAAAATGAATGACCCTGCGGTGTGTAAATTTCAACTTTATTCAACGTTTTATTGAGTCATGCTAAGATAGCGCACATTTGTGACGTCATTTTGATCTTATTTTTTCCAAAAAAAGAAAAACTGTCATTCCTGTTGATGGTAAGACATCCAGTCAAATTTAAAAAAAAAAAAAAGATAAAAAAGAATTTTACCCACATGAATGCAATTTTTATTCAACGGTCAACATTCCTTTATGTGGGTTTTCTTTTTTTTAAAAAAAAAAAAAAGCTGCAGCAACCACGTTTATCAGTTATACCAAAAAAAAAAAAAATGTATGAGCTATTTTGGCTGTTATCTAATATTCACTTCTTATATTTTTTTTGTTTTGTTTTTACTAATAAATTAAAACGTCTTTTCATTCTATTTTTTTTTTTTTTAAAGTAACACATGGAGCTGGGGGGTTTAAACGGTAGGTTAACATAATTGTTGATAATTTATGGCATTTGAAACGGATAGTTTTATCCTATTTTAGAGCTATTTTTGCTGTCAAAAGTAATAATTCTGCATACTTTATTATCATGAATAATGCCCTCATTTTTATTTATTTGCCTCACCTTTATCTAATATCAATTGAAATATTATTATTTCTCATACATTTTTTTTTTAGAGTATCAAAAAACAATACGCAACAAATTTGCCTGTGTTTTTTTTTAAATTTTTTTAAAATCAACAAATTTTTTTTTTTTCCTATATATATCAAAAGCCTTTCCGAGTTGAGAAAATTGAAGATGGTCATTCATTTTTTTTTTTTTTTAACTTTCAACATTTACAGCCATTAATTTGCAGATCTAGTGCACATCATTTATTTTATATTATTTTTAAATTATACAATAGAACTATATATAAAAACACCATAATAAATCCTTATATATATTATATTTTGTTATTCTTGCATAAACACCAATCTAACCAGATACACTAACTACAATAGCACATAAAAGAAAAGAAACAACCTACTGATAAACCAAAAAAGAAATTATTAAAAATATCCTTATCAAATACTTGTTCTTTCATCAATACCCAACAAAGATAAATAAAATGCACGAAAAACTTCCATCCATTAGTTCAATGCTGAACAATGGAGATTCCACCAAAACAGTATCAAATAAACCTCTTCCAGGAATGTCCAATGCTTCATATCCCATGGGCACAAAGACCTTGTTGAACAATGTTCCAACACAACAAGATAATTATGCTCCTGGAGGCTCTACTGGCTACATGGGTCAGCAAGACACCAAACAGCTGTTAACCATTCCGGTAATGAACAATCAGTACAACTATCCTACATCACCATACATGACCTCAATGAAGTACAATGGTCAAATGAGAGTCACCCCAGTCAACGCAAGTGTGTACAGCCAATTTCCAAGTGCTAGTGCACCAAATTTCCCAATGAACACACATAGCTCTTATTCGGATTCTCATATGGGGTTCAGCAACGTTAACACTCCAATCACCTCAACACAGCATGTTATGTCTCAAAACTATAACAACCCATACCCTATAAGAAATAGATCACCATTGGACATCAATACTTCAATGAAGGTCCACAACATGCCTATGATTTACAACATGTCCCGTTCTGCAAACACATCTCCAATAATGGTTCAACAAACAAACTGTAACAATAATAACGACAGCGACAACAAAGTGTTGCTAAGAACCAACAATTATACACCTACCCAAATGTTTTTCAACTCCAGATTCAATGAAGCACCTGAAGGTTCAATGCAACCAAGCATGGGTGGATACGATATGTATCTCCAAAGAGATCCATCTCCTAAGAGTGTTCCACCTAGAAAAAACTCCAAGGACAACAAAAAATCACCAAAGTCAAAGGAAAAGACAAGTCCAGTTGATTTGAACTTTGAACCACCTGCCAAAAAAGTACCTCGTCCAAGAAATGCATTTATTTTGTTCAGACAGCACTACCACAAAATCATCTTCAAGGAACAAAGCGATCTGCTTTTGAAAAACAAAGATACTTCAGAAAACGAAGAAACCGGTGTGGATTCATTCAAATTGAACTCCACAGTGAGCAAGGCAATTGGGTTTAAATGGAAAAACTTGCCTGAAGAAGAAAAAAGCCACTGGGTTGGCCTAGCTGAAAAAGAAAAAACTGAACATAGTTTAAAATATCCGGATTACAAGTACGTTCCAAAGCGTAGAAAGACTATTTCAACAGTAATGTCGTTCACAAAGAATTGATTATAATTGCAAAATAAATGAAAAAACGTAGATTCTAGCTTTATATATATTTGAAATGATTGTAAATTATACTTTTATTTTACTTTTTGTTTGTTTTAGAAAGGATAATATTGAGCTGCTTTTGGTTGTATATATTTTTTGTTCGTTTGCCGGATATCTAATTCCTCTTTGTTTACATCAATTCTTATTGTTTTTGAAAATGTAAACAAGTTTAACTAATGGAAAAGAGTTTATTTTTTTTTTGGGTTAACGTTTACTATTATGTATTCATATTGATATTATATTTTAAGTTGTAAATATTTAAAGAATATATTAAGAAAAAATCCCACATTTCAGTGCTACTTTTGGTACTATTCTTTAAGATGAACATATACAACATCTATTAATTAATACTTGTAACTTACCCGCACGTAGCCTTGAATTCCCTAAAAAGGACACACATCACATTTCTCCATTAAAAAAATTTTTTTTTTTTCACATTTTTTGAAAATTTTTTTGTTCAATAATTTTTCTTTTTCTTTTTTAACAAACTCATTCGAAACTAACAAAATCATATTGATCATATAACCAAATACAAAAAAACACCCACTTAATCAACATGTTTTCAGTGGCATCTAAGAAGCCAAGTGCTTTTATCAACAGTCGTATGGCTTTGAACATATCCAAGAAGCTCCAATCTTCTGACTCTGGCTCAGGATTGAAGAAGGCTGTTCCACATAAAGATCTACCTAAGGATGTTAAGATGATTGTCAAAAGCTCTGATCCACACAAGGCAGCTGATGTTCTTGACAAACACGTTCTGCATCAATACATAAAGTCTGCCAAGTTGTCTGCAGTTGCCCATATGAATACACCTGATTTGAACAAGGGTAAATCCGCAGTCACATTACCAAAGGTTCCTGAAAAGTACGATACCTTTTTAAAACTTGATGATTTCTTTGACTACAAACCAGGTTCCAGCAACAACAAAATCAACAATACTCTTTCCAGAAAAGATCCATACTGGGCCCCTGATAAACAGCTTTTACCTAATGAAATATTCATCGAAAACAAATACTCATTGACGGAATCCAAGAGAAAAGGTGAGGTTGGTGTTATCCAAGAAGCCAAAGAAGCAGTTAGTATTTTGGCACCTGACCAACAAAAGTTTGCCTTGAAGAAGCACTTAAGAGATATTAGATTGACTCAATCTGCCTCAAAAAACAATGTTTCCTTGAGTTACCTAAAGAGAAACTTGACTGAAAAGACCTTGTCTGTCAGAAAATTCATAAACAAGAAAGGTTCCACCAAAAAAGCCACCTTCTGGAGATTGATTGCCGTTGGTGATGGTAACGGTATGGTTGGTATCGGTATTGGTAGATCCAAGGAAAGTGGTGACATTGCCTCTGTCCAAGGATACATCAATGCTGTCAAGAACCTGCAGTACATTCCAAGATACGAAAATAGAACTATTAGCAACCAAGTCACTGCCAAGAAGGGTGCTTGTCACTTGAACTTATTGCCAGCTCCTCCTGGTTCAGGTATCAAAGCCGCTGGTATTGTATACGAATTGTGTAGTTTGATTGGTATCAAGGATATCGTCAGTAAAGGATTCAAGGGTAGAAACCACTTGAACACTGCTGTTTTGTTGGTTGATGCTTTGAAAACCAAGCAAAGATCCTTAGAAGAGCTATCCATGATCAGAGGCCGTAACATAATTGATGTAAAGAAGGCTTACTTCCAATAGTTTGAATATATATTGTTCTTGTATATAAACCCCAGAGTTACTTTTTTTTAGTAGTATAGAATGATATTTTTCAAAAATTTGTATTAGTGTGATTTCGGTAGCGTTTTTGGAATGTAAATATTCATGAGTGACGATGTTAAGGAAAAAAATTCAAAAAAAAGAAAACTTAGTTCATATTTCAAAACTCAATATATCAACCCAAAAGACTAACCATATCACAATGTTCAGACACAATCTCCTTGTCAAGAACATATCCAGAAATGGCTTAGCTTTGAGAAACAATCAACTAAGACTTGTTTCGAAAAGACTGCCTATTTTAACACCAAATGTTTTCAACATAGCCACACGTCAATTCCACATAGCTTCAAATACACTTTACAAAACACCTACAACCGACTGGGTGCCAATGAAGACAACAAAGAATTACCTTCAAGAAATGAAAAAAGACGAAGAAGAAGGAACAGCTGCCAAGATTGTGCGTGCCATTATTTGGGTTCTGTTATTCCTGATCCCTATTGTTTCCTTCCGTTTGGCTGTTTGGCAATACCATAGACTACACTGGAAAAGACAATTGATCACTGATTGTGAAGAAAGACTTGAACTGCCTCCAGTTCAACAAGATGATATGATTAATAACTTGATGGTTGGCCAAGACTTGGAAAAGCTGGAGTACTTGATGCAAAATGACCCCGAAAGCTTTGAAAAGTATGTGTTTGAATTCAACAAAAACATTGAAGAAAACCACATCTTCAGAATCATGGAGCTAGTGGGTGAATGGGATTACTCCAGGGAGCTGTTTGTAGGCCCAAAGGTCAAGAACAAACAAAAGGGTTATAGATTATTCTGTCCCTTGATTTTAAGAGGTGGAAAGTATGATGGTCAAAGATTGTTTGTTGAAAGGGGATGGGTTTCTGAAAGAAATGTTGTTCCTTACTTGAGATCTCTGAAGCATCTGAGTTGTCCCGAGGGGATAGTCAAAATCAAGTGTTTCATGAAGTTTGCCAGACCATTGTCTCATGGGCAAATGAAGAGATACGACATGACAAGTAGAAATTGGCAAACGGTTGATCTTCCTGATATGTTGACTGAAGCCAACTGTTGCATCCCACTATACTGTCAACAAATATCAGATGCTTATGACCATGAATTTGTTGTTACTAAAATGACTGATGTTTCTAACATTC
The DNA here is from genome assembly GCA_030573495.1 of Hanseniaspora nectarophila. NCBI lineage: Eukaryota > Fungi > Ascomycota > Saccharomycetes > Saccharomycodales > Saccharomycodaceae > Hanseniaspora > Hanseniaspora nectarophila. The sequence goes on from JAJMDJ010000327.1 coordinate 8,478, forward strand.
AAGTAAACGAGGATCATACCAGATTAAAGAAGTTTTTCAATTGGGTTCTAAGAAGGGACTCTAAGAAAGAAATAGTTGAAACCATTAACAAAAACGAAACAGCAGGTAAGATCCTTGAGGTTACAGATGTAGCTGAAAAAACAGTTGAATATGATACAAACCAATTCTTGTCTGCTGGTGTTCCAGTTGGTGAATCAGCAACTTTGAACTTAAGTAACAGTCACTTCCAGTACATGGTCACATGGGCCTTGCTTGCTGCTGCTTCAGGTGTTGCCTTAGTTGTATTCATATCTCGTCAAAGAAAGACGGGTTTGGTCAAGGTTCAAGATATGAAGAAGTATAAAGAAAGAAGATCAAAGAAGATCTTTGGCTAATGAGTTTAAAATCTTCTCTTGAAAATATTACACCTGTAAATAAATGTCATATATATTGCTTTCTTAAGTATCAGATGTCTGTACTTAGTTTTTTGACAATTAATTCTGATTGTTGCGGATCACGTGCATATATTCAAAATTTGGAGGGGAAAAAGTAAAAAATTTTCTCTCGTTTTTTTTATTTTGCTTTTTTTGGGGCTGGGTGTGTTTACAGTAAAAAAATTTTCATTGTTCGACCTTTCATAAACATTAAACACAACTACAATAATTCATTATTATTATAACGTATTTAGAGAGACCAAAAACAACAAATAAAGATATTAATAATTCTTTTAATTTGTTTTTAGTGTAACTATACATACATTATTGAATAATGTCCGACACTGAAGAACAAAACAAACAAGCCGTTGATCAAATTCACGACGATGAATTGGAAAACAACCGTGATTTAGAAGAAGCCTCCAACTCTGAAGGTGAAGATGTCTTCAAGGATTCCTCTGAAGAAGAGTCAGAAGACGATGAAGACGAAGCCATGCAATTGAGAGATGAATTGATCAATGATGACGATGAAGACGAAGAGGAAGATTTGAAATCTTCCAAGAAGAAGAGAAGAAAAAGAAAAAGAAGCAGTTCCGTTGATGAACTGGATGAAGATGACTTGGATTTAGTCATGGAAAACGCAGGTATTGCCACCTCAAATAGAAACAACACCAAGAGCAATGAAGGCAGATTAAAGAGATTAAAAGCTGCTGAAATTGATGATGACGAGGAAATGCCAGAAAAACCAGCTTTGACCAAAAAGGCTGTTTCACATATAATGGACAACTTCTTCAATGACGATGAACAACAACCTGGTGAAATTGATGATGACGAAGATAACTTTGATGATTTCATTGATGAAGATGAAATGGATGATGAACAAGAATACGACGAAGTCTCATTAGCCGAAAAGAAGGAAAGATCCAAGAAGTTGAAGGAACAACAAAAGAAGGCCTACCAACAATCAGGTTTATCACCAGATGTTTTACAAGAAATGCTGGAAGTATTTGGTGATGGGTTTGATTACGATTGGGCTCTTGAAGCTGAATTGGAAGAAGAAGAACAAGAAGAAAATAGAAACAAAATTAGTCTTGAAGATGTCTATGATTTAGAAGATTTGAAGACCAAGATGATGACTGAAGAAGATATGATCATCAAGACCAAGGATGTTCCTGAAAGATTACAAATCTTAAGATCCAAAGTTGAAAACTATATTCCATTTGAAGCTGAATTCTTAGAACAGGAAATCCAATGGATCTCCAAGAAGTTGATTGATGAAAAGAACATAGATACTCCGTTCCAACAAGAATTCATTGAAGTTGTTGGTACAGCCTTGTTCTACATCACCAAGGAAAACTTGGAACCTGCTTACTTGATTAACTACAAAAGAAGATTCTTGTCTTGGGGTGATTCTGGTCATGTTTTGAAAAC